>SDVV010036016.1:0-10994 GCA_016164225.1 Gammarus roeselii
GGTCGTGTCGCGTTCAAGTGTTCATGTTTAGTTCCGTCCACAGAACAAAGTTACTCCTAGCTCTGGTCGTGTCGCGTTCAAGTGTTCATGTTTAGTGCCGTCCACAGAACACATCCCTCGTAGCTCTGGTCGTGTCGCGTTCAAGTGTTCATGTTTAGTGCCGTCCACAGAACACATCCCTCGTAGCTCTGGTCGTGTCGCGTTCAAGTGTTCATGTTTAGTGCCGTCCACAGAACAAAGTCACTCGTACCTCTGGTCGTGTCGCGTTCAAGTGATTATGTTTAGTGCCGTCCACAGAACAAAGTCACCTACCACACCTAACCGAAGCGGGTTGAAACTGGATAAACAATGATTAAATGGAAAGATTTAAATGATGATAGTGGGAATATGTTATGTGCACTTGCTTGATATATTCATGGGAAAGATTGCTAGATTGGAACAAAGGCGGTAAGAATATGTTATGTGCACTTGCTTGATATATTCATGGGAAAGATTGCCAGATTGGAATGAAGACGGTAGGAATATGTTATGTGCACTTGCTTGATATATTTATGAGAAAGAGTGCTTGGTTGGAATAATGGAGGTAAGAATACGTTATGTGCACTTGATTGATATATTCATGGGAAAGATTGCTATATTGGAATAAAGGCGTTAAGAATATGTGATGTGCACCTGCTTGATATATTCATGGGAAAGATTGCTATATTGGAACACAGGCGGTAAGAATATGTTACGTGCACTTGCCTCATATGTTCATGGGAAAGATTGCTATATTGGAACAAAGGCGGTAAGAATATGTTATGTGCAGTTGCCTCATATGTTCATGGGAAATACGGATAATTAAACCAAAGGCACAGACAATATATGCTTAAATTTAAGTTTCTGTGCTGAGGGACACTAACTTGATGAGCTGACACTTGTAAAAACTGTAACACATCAACCAAAATACAAACTACTCGTCAGAACATTACCCAGGGTGATATGATCGTGTTGTTTGAAGGTCCAATTGAGCTATTAGAAGCAATACGGTGCACGACCTCAGTTATACAAACAGTAAAAACTTGACATTTTTGAAACTAAAAAAATACAACTAAAACTAGAAAATTGCAACACAAAATCAGCAACGTATTACAAAGATAAATACGAAGAAGGTAGAAGGATAAGTAGTTACTACATGCCCGGTGTCTGGAGAGTAGGGAGATCATTGAAGGATGACCAGGTAGCAAAAATGAGATGTGCAATTAAAATAGGTGAGGCGTCAAATGCCTCGATTTTGTGCTTATAGAGAAATAACCTCTGTTATTCGCGCGAAGGCTGCTTGGAGCTAACACCGGCACGAATGAACAAGATTGTGTAGCTAAGCATAGGCCTAGCCTAATAGCTTTTAATGATAATAACTAAGGGTGGTTACACTACCGCATAACTACGCTACGTTGAGGATGGTATTTGTCATGTATACACGGACTGATTTGCTCCTCAGTTCTACTTGAACAAAAAAACATGTGTACTACAGATGATTAAAATCTACAAAAAATATAGTTTTTTTTTTACAGATTGGCATTAAAGTGCTTGTCAGCACCAGCCTCCCCGAAAGGTTGTGCGGACAACTTGAGAAGTACATCATATTGTTAAAAAACTGACCAACTACGTGCAACACGTGAGTCTCTACATAAATGAATATAAAAAAAATCAGTGATATCCTATTATGATAGCAAGGATGTCATTAAAGAGCCACCAAATTCAATTATATTCTAGTAACAATTGCATGAAGCGAATTAGAAATAATCAAAAAAAGGTTCGACACATCAAAAGAACTATGACAATTTTAACTGCTAACTTTACGCTTATTATGAGAACATTTATTAGTGTTTTGACTGAAATATTCGTATTTTTTTCAGGTTTGGTTAATAATACGGAATAATTTGTTTGTTTGTCTTGTTGTGTCTTTTTAGGATCATTTTATTGTAATGTTTACACAAGAAGAAGAGTGCAATGACCATTTACTGTTGGCGTCGTAGAGGAAAACCACACTTGACGAAAGATCTTCTTTGAGAAGGAAAAGTTCTTATTTGTTTGCATTAACACGTGGCAGGATATGATTAAAAATACTACTACAGTGATGCGTGAATGTAATTTCAAACGCTCAAATTTGTAACGGTTGTTATCAACAGATATTTTATCTCCACAACAAATCAATCTATGTATAGTAATAAAAAAAAACCACTTAACTTCTCTAACGGAATAAGATACAAAAATTTATTACGACTTTCACGTGTGGGAGAACAACGTGAGCCAGAACAAGTTGAAGACTTTTATTACGGTACTCACGTGTGGCAGAACAAGTTTAAGACTTTTATTACGGTACTCGCGTGCTGCGGAACAGTTTTCTTTATATGATGGAAACGAGAACATGAGAAGTCGTTTCATGTTACCTTCATTGCATGGCACCGTCATCGTATGGTGCCTTCATTGCTTGGTATGAGTCATCGCATGGTGCCTTCATTGCTTGGTATGAGCCATCGTATGGTACCTTCATTGTTGGTATGGTACCTTGATTGGTATGAGTCATCGCATGGCACCTTCATTGTTGATATGGTACCTTGATTGGTATGAGTCATCGCATGGCACCCACCTTCATTGGTATGAGTCATCGCATGGTGCCGTTCATGACATTTGATTATTCACTCAAGTATTTGATAAGCTGCTAATAAGTCATCACGTTGATAACTGTTATGTACCTAACGTTGTTAGGTACATAACATCGACTTTTAAACAATTCAAGAATTCGGTGCCATTGATGAATATCTTCTTGTCCATAGTACGCCAATTTTCAATATTTAAATTGTTTATAATAGCTTGAGAGGTGATGCAGCATTCTAGATATTATTCAAGGGTCCTCCTAGACATCGTGCTTCATAAATACAAGTGGTAAAGCTGTCCAAAGAAATGCTTGTGCCGAATACTTCTATTCAGATACTTTCTAAAAAAATAGATAAAAAAAAGTGAATGAAAAGTCAGTCTATAAGTCACTAGAGATGGTATGGGGAACATATAATTAAAATAGATTACTAAAGATGAGAGAAATCCTTTCTACAACGCTACCGACTCCCAAGAGTGCACCTAATAGGCTGCTTGCAGCTACCACCCAACTGACTAAATGATGACTACAAACAAACATTGTTAGTGCCAAAACTCGAAAAAAAACTAATTCTTATCGTGAGAACAAACATATCAGCATAGGTACAGGATAAACACTTTCCGATGCCTGTGCAAAATACTACGGTAGGAAGATGACCGAAAATTGGCAGAACAAAAACAATCCTAAGACTTGCCTTGCAGATTGCAAAGCTTAGCGTCAGACTTGGAGTAGTGTGTCGTGTAGTTATTATTGAATTAATTATAGTCTTACCAAGTTCACATATTGGCTATGTCTATCTTGGTCTGAGTTGAGCTGAGGGCAACTATTACGCTGATCGACATTGTATCCTGAGGTAATTATGAACATTTCATCCCTTGCAACTTCAAGTAGTTTTTTGATAACATCTTCCGCTGACAGGTTGCGACAGACAGGGGGTGTTGCGGTCTATTCTCTAGAACATTAATTTCCGATATAAAATACCGTAAGATATTGAGTGATGCAGAAGTATTTGTCTGAAGATGTTGAAGTCATGCAGAGCTAATTTTGTAGTTCATCTCCAGTCAAAGAGAAATAGTATTAAAAATTGGTCTGAACTCAGACAATTGAGAATAGATAGATGCGGCTAACTGCCTCTGTGCTCAGCAGGATCTGGAGTAGAGGTCCGTGTCCCCCAAGCTGATATGACCGTTTTTGCTCAGAAACTCACATGCAAATGTGCGTCTAAACGCGTCTAGATTGCGCACGCAGGGTGCCACTTGCAAATTTGAGTCTAAACGTGTTCGGATTTTGAGCGCAGGGTGCCACTAGCAAATTTGAGTCTACACGTGTTTGAATTGTTCGCGCAGGGTGCCACTTTCAAGTTTGAGTCTAAAGGTGTTTGAATTGTGCGTGCAGGGTGCCACTTACAAATTTAAGTCTAAAGGTGTTTGAATTGTTCGTGCAGGGGGCTACTTGCAAATCTGAGTCTAAAGGTGTTTGAATTGTGCGTGCAGGGTGCTACCTTCAAATTTGAGCCTAAAGGTGTTTGAATTGTGCGTGCAGGGTGCTACCTTCAAATTTGAGTCTAAAGGTGTTTGAATTGTTCGTGCAGGGTGCCACTAACAAATCTGAGTCTAAAGCTGTTTGAATTGCGCGTGCAGGGTGCTACTTGCAAATTTGAGTCTAAAGGTGTTTGAATTGTTCGTGCAGGGTGCTACTTGCAAATCTTCACGCGAGTTCAAGTTAGCGTGTCAAAGAGTGGCACTGCCAGAAGGGGGTACTGAGCGTGTAGAGGTTGGGTTATAAAAGGGCAATAAGCGTGTAGGGGTTGGGCGAGATGGGGTTACTAAGCGTGTAGAAGTCGTATTAGAAGAGGGTACTAAGTTTGTTGGGTTCGAGTTAGAAGTTGTGAGCGTGTTGGGGTCGGGATAGAAGAGGGTTATGAGCGGGGAGGAGTCGTGTTAGAAGAGTATTGTGAGCTTGTAGGGGTCCTATTAGAAGGAGGCAGTGAGCATGAAAAGGCCGTATTAGAAGGGGGCAGTGAGTATGTAGGGGTCGTATCAGGAGGGGGCAGTGAGTATGTAGGGGTCGGTTTACTATGGGTAACTGAGTGTGAAGGATCATGTTAGAAGGGGTTCTGAGCGTGTAGGGGATTAGTAAGCGAGTAAGGGTTGGGTTAAACAGGGATAGTGAGCAAGTAGAGGTCGGGTTGGACAGGGATAGTGAGCATGTAGAGGTCGGGTTAGACAGGGATAGTGAGCATGTAGAGGTCGGGTTAGAAAATGATAGTGAGCATGTAGAGGTCGGGTTAGACAGGGATAGTGAGCAAGTAGAGGTCGGGTTAGACAGGGATAGTGAGCATGTAGAGGTCGGGTTAGACAGGGATAGTGAGCAAGTAGAGGTCGGGTTAGAAAGGGATAGTGAGCATGTAGAGGTCGGGTTAGAAGGGGTACAAAGCTTGTAGGGGCTGGGTAAGAATGGAGTACTGACCGTTTAAAGACCGGGTTGAAGGGTGTACTGCATGTTAGGCCCTAGCCTGTGAATGTTGGGTTAAAAATGGACTATGAGCGTGAAGGGGTTGGATTAGTATCGGGTACTGTGCGTGTCGGGGCTGAATGAAAGGGAGTACTGAGCGTGTAGGGGATTTGTTTAGAAGAGGGTACTGAGCGTGAAAGGGATAGGTTAAAAGTGGGTACTGAGCATGTTGGGGTCGGGTTTTGTGTGGGTAGTGAGCTATTTTAGATTGGTTTTGAAGTAAGTACTGGGCGTGTAGGGTTCGAGTAAGAAGGGGTAACTGAGAGTGTAAAGGTCGGTTATAAGGAGGTAGTGAGCATGTGAGGGGCGGGATTGAAAGGATACCGAACGTGTACGGGTTGGGTTAGAAGAGGATACTGATAGCGTAGTGATCACGATAGAATTGAAAACTGAGCATGTACAGATGAGGTTAGAAGAGGAGACTGAGCGTGTAGGGGTCGGGTTAGCAAGGGGTACTAAGTGTGTAAGGAGAATGAGAGAGGGGGGGCAACTAAGCGCACCGTAAGGAAAGCAGTCACTAAACATGTAGGAGGAGAAGGTTTTTACACTCACTTATGCGGTCTGTAATTCACTGAAAACAAAAGATGATGAAATTGACATAAAACACGATCAGGAAAGCATATTAATGGGTACACGTCCTTGACCAGGTACGAAAGACTGTGGGACTGTTGCTCAAGAGAAAAAGTGGTTGTGTGCCCCATGGCAGAGCATCCGGACTCTTTAATGCTCGTATACAGGATAAGAAAGGGGAGGTTATCTTCGTGCTTGCCTAAATTTGCAAATGGATGCAACATCGTGAGAGGTGTTGTTATCGTTTACCCGGTAGCATCACCAAAGTGTTGTCATTCACCCTGCAGCATCACAGAAGTATTCTTGTTTACTCTGTAGCATCAATACAATTATGTTGTTCACTCAGTAGCATCACTGACGTGATGTTGTCGTTTACTCTGTATCCTCACCGATCGGTGTTGTTTTTGTTTACTCAGTAGCATCATGGAATGTTGTCGGTTACCCTGTAGCACAACTGAAGTGTTGTTGTTTACCCTGTAGCATCACTGAAGTGTTGCTGTTTGCCCTGTAGTTTCACTGAATTGTTGTTGTTTAATCAGTACCATGTAGTAACACTGAAGGTTTGTTGTATACCCTGTAGCATCACTGAAGTGTTAATGTATACCCTGTAGCCTCACTGTGTGTTGTTGTATACCCTGTAACATCACTGAACTGTTGTTGTTTGCCTTGTAGTTTCACTGAATTGTTGTTGTTTACTTAGTAGCATCACTTAAGTGTTGCTTACCATGTAGCATCACTGCAGTGTTATTGAATATCCTGTAGCATCAGTGAAGTGTTGATGTTCACTATTTAGCATCACTAAAGTGTTGTTGTTTACTCTGTAGCATCACTGATGTCTTGTTATTTACACTTTAGCATCAGCGAAGTGAACTCTTACACCATGCCGATTAGAAATTAGCTGGTAATGAGATGGCCGGTCACGTGAAACAGATGGGATCCAGGACAGACCGTTAGAGGCCACAAAAGGAAAAATGATTTAGAGACTAAAAATGAATTCAACATTCAACATTGGGTTTGGCAACGCTGTAAACAACGCGTTATAAAGTACACCGATACAAATATGACTAAACTGTTGAGCGAACGAATCGCCAGGGAATGCAACACGATTTTTTGGTATGGGTTATCGACAGTATAAAAAAAGATTGGGAAGTTGGGAAGGAGTGATAAGAGAGAAGATGCTCCAGAGGCTGCTATTGAAAGTCTCTGAACACCTGTACACTCCAGCATTTGATTGGATCGACTAGCATTTTGAAGCGGCGCACTCGTCTCGGCAGCCATTAAAATGGACCTGCCGACGACAACAATGACTGGCGCCGCTAGGAAACATCAAATCAAATTGAATTGCAATCATTTGCTGATACAGCCCACTTCTTTGTAACGCATAAAGAGTGTTATCTCAAGGAGCCTATACAATTCACAATTATATTAGATTGCATTTGTTTAAAATACCATTTTATTTCCTGCTAGACACATAAACAGAAGATGCTCTATGTTCGTCAAGCAAAGTGACATCAGCTGCTCCTGGACACGGTAAGGTTGAGGGTATATTCATACGTGCGATTGCCATCGCACGACCAACGCAAAGTAATGCGGCAGCCTTTGCTTTTTTGTCGAGTCATGTAACAGTTATTAACACCAGCGTTAGGATGATATCTCCTCATATACGCAAGCTTCTTAATGTAGGTAATGAACCATAACTGTTTCGCAACTATCATCAAATAATGTACATAGACATACAGATACTCGCCACCTGATGCAGTAGAAAACTGAAATAAGTTGCAACAAATGTGAAGGTGACACAAACAAACATTAGAGTGTATAATCAACGAAGCCGTAGTGAAAGAAACCAAAAAAGATCAGTAATGGATCCGCGATAATGGCAAGGAAATCTCTTCATTATTAATAGGATTAGATTTCTAATGAAGACGCGCATAATGAGCACACCATTATCATGTAAGACTTATTATTTATTACTATGTAATCATCATTATTATTGGGATAAAGATTATTACATCTACCATTATTAGCTATCGTTATTGAGCGTGTAAATTGAAAAATATAACAAAACACACTGCATTATCATTACTATTATTGAACAATAATTTGGTCCTTAACATCTGAAAGATATAACATTAAGAACTATGTAAAGGATTTATCTTTATTACTGGGATGGTATGCCCTTGCGATTATTTTGGGATGAGATATTTTCGGTGTTTTCGAACAGCTTGTTCGAATGAGCGTCCATTACCTGCTGGGTCTCAACATAAGGTTCTTTCCTACGACACCTCCTGGGAACACGTAACACAGCTCGCTCTCTAATTGGAGAGAAACCCATAACCGCACAATAATTAAGTTTGCACTCAAAAGAAGCGTGAAAGGGGGGGGGAAATGGAGCACATGAACGCTCTACGTCCAAACACTCCGAGTTGATAGGGCCAATAGCCCGGTTGGTACCATCCACTTCACAGGTGACCAGTTCGCAGCACCCTGTTGGTGCAGCAGATAACCAGTTTGCAGCACCCTGTTGGTGCAGCAGATAACCAGTTCGCAGCACCCTGTTGGTGCAGCAGATAACCAGTTCCGCAGCACCCTGTTGGTGCAGCAGATAACCAGTTCCGCAGCACCCTGTTGGTGCAGCAGATAACCAGTTCCGCAGCTACCTGTTGGTGAAGCAGATAACCAGTTCCGCTGCACCGGTTGGTACCATTCTCCAAACAGCTGGTTGAGAGGTAACGGTCTTGTTTTCATGTTGGCCAACGCTGCTCACCTGGTGAGTACCTTTCACCATAGTAAAGAAATCCCCGTCAATAATTGTTGCACTGTCGAGACTGTCTGTCGTTACTATCAGTTGGGACGATTTTTTAAGGAACTATCTGACGGGACTCTCTGTCGGTACTATCTGTCATGACTATCTGACGGAACTGTCTGTTGGGACTATCTCACAGGACTATCTGTTGGGACTATCTGCGGGACTCGCTGTCGGTACTATCCGACGGGACTATCTGACGGGACTGTCTATTTGGACTATCTCACGGAACTATCTGACGAGAGTATCTGACGGGAATATCTACGGGACTATCTGACGGGACCCTATGTCGGTACTATCTGTTGGTACTATCTCATGGGACTGTGTATCGGTGCTATCTGACGGGACTGTCTGTTGGGACTATTCCACGGGACTATCTGTTGGGACCATCTGGGAGACTATCTGACGGGACAATCTGTCTAAATTATTCAACAGGACTATCTGTCGGGACTATCTAATAGTCCAAAAACATTCTGGGAGACACTTCGGCTAGAGGCAACAGCTGCGGCATCGCGTTGACATATATTCCTAAAAATATCCTACCTGACAATAGTTAAGAATCCTGATATGTCAGATGCAATATTAGGTACAAATGGTATTGGTACAAGCGTCCTAGTAGATGTTAGGTACAGATGGTATTGGAACTAGCATTCTAGAAAATGGTAAGAATAAGTGGCATTGGTATTAGAGCGTTCTACTGCTGGTGAATTCCGGTTTTCAGTAAGACGCCGAACCTCATGTCCTCAATGGCAGTGGTATACCAGCAGTTATTCGGAGAACTAAAACTTTCAAGCACAAATTGCTGCCAGTCATTTAGTTAGAGTGACGAGTTTGACAGTCCCAGTTTTCGTTAGAATTTACGATATAATGATTATTTATTTTCAAATATAGGCGTATATTTTGAGAGATTTGTCACGTCAAGCGACAAGAAACATCGATGAAAGCTAAAACTGTTTCTCTCACTAGAACAAACATTGTTGTCCCGTGATCAAACTGCTAATGAGGGATGATCGCTGTTCACACTGATGGAAGCTAAGATACATAATACACTACGTTCATCATTAGGCAAAGCTACTAACGTATTATTTTCACAATACTCCGAGACTGCAATTATTGTGCAAAAGTGTACTGAGAACATCACTCTAAAATCCTGTTCAAAGATAAAAAGGTTGAAATATTCGTCGCAGTAGCAAGTTCTTGATATGCTTCTTAGAGAAATGCAGGTATCAATGATATGTACAGTCGCATCAGCAGGGAACCACCTTCAAAAAAGCTGTTAGTATTAATTTCTGCACGATTCTTCTGAACAGTTACAGAAGAGTCAGTAGCCTTTTCTGACAATCACTGAAAGGTTTCTTGCCGTGTGTGCCTAGTATCAACGAATAGAGACGAAAACAATCATTTAAAAGAACACTGACGTGCGGCGGGTGCTGGGTTGACTACTAACACTGTTATTCGGTAGGATGTTTCCTGCAAGCAATGTAGAGATATCTCGAAGACAGACCAGCGAGTCGACAATGTGAAAGTTGGATCTATGAATAAAATTCCTCGACCAAGCACAGTAGCATAACTCAAGGACAATGCATCCTGTTTACATGATCCTACGATATTAGTACAATTTATTTTAGGACATCTCGAAGACACTATATTTCTTTATAAGAAAACTTACTTGAATTTTGTTAGTTTATAGAACCTTAATAAGTGTTGCTCTCAGGGCCTCATCAATAGATGCTCTCAGGGCCTCATCAATAGATGCTCCCAGGTCCTCATCAATAGATGCTCTCAGAGCCTCATCAATAAATGCTCTCAGGACCTCATCAATAGATGCTCTCAGGGCCTCATCAATAGATGCTCTCAGGGCCTCATCAATAGATGCTCTCAGGGCCTCATCAATAGATGCTCTCAGGGCCTCATCAATAGATGCTCTCAGAGCCTCATCAATAAATGCTCTCAGGACCTCATCAATAGATGCTCTCAGAGCCTCATCAATAAATGCTCTCAGGACCTCATCAATAGATGCTCTCAGAGTCTCATAAATAGATGCTCTCAGGGCCTCATCAATAGATGCTCTCAGAGCCTCATCAATAGATGCTCTCAGGGTCTCATCAATAGATGCTCTCAAGGCCTCATCAATAGATGCTCTCAGAGCCTCATCAATAAATGCTCTCAGGACCTCATCAATCGATGCTCTCAGGGCCTCATCAATAGATGCTCTCAGAGCCTCATCAATAAATGCTCTCAGGGCCTCATCAATAGATGCTCTCAGAGTCTCATCAATAGATGCTCTCAGGGCCTCATCAATAGATGCTCTCATGGCCTCATCAATAGATGCTCTCTGAGCTTCATCAATAGATGCTCTCAGGCCTCATCAATAGATGCTCTCAGGGCCTCATTAATAGATGCTCTCAGAGCCTCATCAATAGATGCTCTCAGGGCCTCATCAATAGATGCTCTCAGGGTCTCATC
>SDVV010036017.1:0-10994 GCA_016164225.1 Gammarus roeselii
TATATAACCCGTCACTAATTGCATTCTGAGCTTTTGTATTGTCCGAATCTAAGATCAGACCACATTGACTGCTCCCCTTTATTGCATAGCTAAGCATCAATTGATAAGTAAAGACAACTTTCATAAAGTTGTGTTCCATAACCTGAACGACAAACGACATGCAGTGGCTCCTCAGAGGAGTAACCTCCATACGTCTCTTCTATGCTTCCCTGTGTTCGATTGGTGGACTCGGAGCGTGGCCAACACGGGTCACGAGAAGCAGAAGAAACGTATCCCCGTGGTCCGGATATCGGCTAGTTATAGGATATTCTGGCCATTTGCATCATTGATTTATAGATCCTGCACAAGTCTTTTTAGGCCCCGCAGAGTCGAAATCTAATATTCGCATGGCGATGAATGTATTGAAGGAAGTGCCTTTTAGCATAACTGTTATTATTTATCCTCTGTACGGTAAAGCTGAAGTCGGAGTCGGAGGCCCCAATATAAGAGCAGGGGAATAGTCTTAGGCTTCGTCTTCAACTGAATTAGTTTAGTTAACTGTGAAAACAAGTGCTTTTATTTTCCGGTCGAAATAAAATGAATCAGTTTTAAACACTTGTTCCGACTAGATATATGTTGATCGTTTCTAATATAATGGAAGTATTGCAAGTTCAGTATGTCATGGTAGCTTCTATTTATTACATCAACCATTGAATCTGTCCGCTTTCGACACGGGCAGGGAGTGTAAATTAAAATGTTTACGTAACCTTTTTTTTTTTTTAATCATTTAAATTCTAATAATTTCTTCTTAATCACACATAGTATATTTGTATGTGGAATCCTGTTTTGGTTGTGCGGGGATACTCCCTTCACTCAAGCACTATTGAGTCTCCATTGCTGCCATCTATTTCAACGTCTATTTATACGCATACAGTGATTTGGAATGCCGATTCTCGAATCCCATCGACCTAAACAAACACAATCATTAACATAAGACACACCTGAGTGGGTATACTGTACATATAATTGATACAACCATGCAGTAGGCCTGGAGAAGAATATTAAATCAAGGGCAGATCACGATCAATAGTTTCTAAAGTGTGTGATGATCAAACCTCCCGAAGTGCCAAATTACAATAAGTGTGGTTAACACTAATGCAGCTGCTGGTTAGTGATGGAATCACTAACTATCATCTCTAACTAGCTAGTTAGTGATGGAATTACTTAGTATTGAGACACAAGATATCGTTTTAGGTGAAATTAAAATGATTGTAATGAAGTTGATGATATTATTTTATTCGGAATGGCGTTTCACAGTTTGGTTGAATGCATATGCTCATCGGACTGGTTGTGTATATTTATGAGGAGATAATTGTCATGGTCGTAATGAATAGTTTTATACATATAAATTAACAGTATGAATATTTTGACGACTCAAAATTTGAGGATGTTCACGAATTTGAAGTTCGTGTGTTCTAGAACTGGAATGTTATTAATTGCTCTACTTTCTTCCATTGAAATACTGATATTTGTAACTGTGAAGTATTAATAAGTAACAATCTTGGCTTCGGTAGCGTAGGAAGAGTACGGGTGGACCAGAGATAGTAAAAATACGACCTTATGGCGGCAGATTTCTTTTTAGTTTATATAATATTCCAATCAATTTTGAAAGTTTTGTTTAAAATGTAGCCTATATGATTATTAAACATTAAAGGTGTGTCAAGATACATGCCGAAAATGATATGTAAGAAAATTATTCGAATTTGGTGCTGAGCTAATTATTGAAGGAAATCAGTTCGATGATTATTCCATCTGGCAGAGTCCTGTCAATCTTTGGAAACGAGGCAGTTAGTGTACCGTCGTCACCCAAATGGAAAGATGTAAACAGCAGAAGTCCATGAATGGAACCTCTGCTGGTCGCATGATTAACCCTCGGTAGGTTTGAGTTATTGCCATTGACTTCAGTACACTCAAGAGCTGAACCACTAACTTCATAGGAACGCAATTCAAATTGTAATAAGGACTGGTCAGCACCATTAACTGCTTTGTGAATATCAAAGAATATGGACAGAACAATCTTATCCTACTCGAAAATTTCGAACAGGAAACAAAGTTGGTCAAGCATTGTTCCAACAGTTGATTATTTTTTCTAGATCCAAATTGACTCTCATCGAGTATATTGCGTGTTCTTGAATACACAGCAAGTGATTTATGAGCGATCTTCTCAAATATTCTGCTGAATAAGGGAATTATAGAGGTTAGTCTCGAGGAAAAGGCATATCTGTCATACTTTTAATCGAATAGAGTTGATTATGATCTGTCTTTTAATCTTAGTTGCCTGGTGACCAGTGTTGGATTTGGTGAAGCTCAATCGAGTGATCAGCAACATGCCCTCTTATTGACAACTTGGGAATTGATAAATCACCTATTGATATAAAAAAAAAGCTCAAAACGCTTCTGGATGTTCTCCTGCAGACTTGCACGAAGAAGGAGGGAGAAACTATGTGAAGAACTTCCAACCTTAAACACTCACAAATTTGTGGTTTTGCATCCTCAACCACTAAACAACTTACCACACATCATGTGGTGCATCACATGTTTTTGTTTCATTGATACATCCTCAATACTAAATCTGGCGCGCTCTTTCTGTGACAACAGCAAATCTGATGTTTCAGAAGAGCAATGAATATGGGTGACTGTACTTCAGATATTTTTTGACATATAATTTTTAGAAAATGAACTATAATATGCTTCATGGATTGGAGGCCGATTTTAACTTCATAGCCCATTCGATCCGTCTAAGGTACAGTAAATTTTGATGTTTCAATGTCCTCGTATTTGCATTACGTATTTCCTCTGTCCTATGATTATGAAGAAGGCCACGGGATCGACCAGCAAGCTCACATTGCAATGAATTGTTTTCGGTAACCACGACGGTCTACCCCTTTCCGCGATTTTTATTTGCTCGTAAAAAAAATATTGTACCAGCTGCACATCATATGATAATTGAAATTGGCTCATCTTTTTCAGTTAAACTGTGCCTATCCTCCAAGTCCACCAGCAGTTGATATTAACATGAGGTATATTATTATTAACATGAGGTATAACATGAGTGTATACACTCATCGGAAATCGTTAGATCAGGACCCAGAAACCGGCATGACAATTTGCTACGTCCCTTGAAATCCAAATATGCATGACTCAATAAGTCTAATGACAATCACATGCACTCTTCAGTGAACATCAATCAATATCTACCAAGATTTATCTCAATCATACAAATTTCTAGCAGAACATCCTCAAGACCAACCAAGGGTAATACTAATCACACACACTCTTCGTTAAACATCCTCAAAAACACCAAGCAAATAGCAATTACATACAATCATCGAATTATATCCTCAAGATTCACCAAGGCTAATGACAATCTCACACTCATAGAAGGGCATCGTCAGGACCAGCTAGGATCGTCAGGAGAAGCAAGGTTCCCCATCTACAATTTGAGGCCCATGATTGTAGAAGCAAATCAAATGAGGAGTCCCATTTGCCGAGAGCTCTTCGGGGAGCGTCTCGGCGCTGCCTCTGATGCATCACCGTCAATCTCATTAGACATCGTCTCGGAAGAGGTAGGGGCCGACATGCATTCCGTTTTGCCCTGTCAGTCGACTATTATGAGTGTGATGTGACAGGCTCTATTATTAATAAGTTGACGGATAATAAAGGTTAAATTTGTCGACAAGATACTCCAAGACGGTTTCCTAACATAATATACTTGATTCAAACACATCCTTCAAAACTATATGTTCTTGACTTCAAAAATATATCAAATTTCTGCCATTTGTTCTGAGTCTCATCATTGCATGCTAGAAGACAAGGTCATACTCAACTTACTCTCTTTCGTTGATGGAACGTCCTTACTCTCACTGGGTCACATCATTGCATGCTAGAAGGCAAGGTCACACTCAACTTACTCTCTTTCGTTAGTGGAATGCCTTTACTCTCACTGGGTCACATCATTGCATGCAAGAAGGCAAGGTCATACTCAACTTACTCTCTTTCGTTAGTGAAATGCCTTTACTCTCACTGGGTCACATCATTGCATGCAAGAAGGCAAGGTTGCACTCAACTTACTCTCTTTCGTTAGTGGAATGTCTTTACTCTCACTGGGTCACATCATTGCATGCTAGAAGGCAAGGTTGCACTCAACTTACTCTCTTTCGTTAGTGGAATGTCTTTACTCTCACTGGGTCACATCATTGCATGCAAGAAGACAAGGTTGCACTCAACTCACTCTCTTTCGTCAGTGGAATGTCTTTACTCTCACTGGGTCACATCATTGCATGTTAGAAGGCAAGGTTGCACTCAACTTACTCACTTTAGTTAGTGGAATGTCTTTACTCTCACTGGGTCACATCATTGCATGCTAGAAGGCAAGGTTGCACTCAACTTACTCTCTTTCGTTAATGAAATGTCTTTACTCTCACTGGGTCACATCATTCCATGCTAGAAGTCAAGGTTGCACTCAACTTACTCTCTTTCGTCAGTGGAATGTCTTTACTCTCACTGGGTCACATCATTGCATGCTAGAAGGCAAGGTTGCACTCAACTTACTCTCATTCGTTAGTGGAATGTCTTTACTCTCACTGGGTCACATCATTGCATGCTAGAGGGCAAGGTCACACTCAACTGACTCTCTTTCGTTAATGGAACGTTCTTACTCCCACTGGGTCACATCATTGCATGCTGGAAGGCGAGGTCACACTCGACTTACTCTCTTTCGTTAATAGAAGGCCATTACTCTCACTGAGTCACATCATTGCATGCTAGAAGGCATCATTAACACTTTCGCTTCTCAGTTTGTTCGAGCAATTATTGACGCAATACTCGAACCAATATATCAGAGATGATTAGATCAATATATGAGCGAACATTTTAGACAATATTTGAGACATTATCAAGTCAATCGTTCAGACAATATTCAAGCTTATATTCAAGCCAATATTCGAGTCAATATTTTTGAGACACCCTGTACAGCCGTCACGTAATTAAATCTTACCATAGCATTCCGGTTGACGTTTTTGGTATGGGAAATATGTATTCACTGAAATAGCTCACGATGACATTGACGTTGGGAATACTGCATGATCTGATGTAATGATACTATCATGTTTGAGATCATATCTCTCATTGTCGTATTCTTATCTCCATATACCAAAAATTGAATGAAATTCAATTTGAATGAAGACATCCCCAGCTCTTATGTTGTTACATTTTTCTTCGGCCAATAACTCCGCAAGTTAGTCAACTGAGTGGAAAATATCTGTTAGGCATGGTGGCAGTATGGCTCCAAGCTGGATGGCAGGCACGTGTGTCAGCCTGACATTGGCTACTTTCTTCGTTATTATATACCTTAGGGAGAATTTGTGGTAGTAATCATATAAAGAAAGGTCTAAACTAGTATTCAAACAATAAAAAGTTAGGTTAGGTGAGGTTAGGCTAGGTTAGACTGTATAAATTCTTTATTTTTGAATTTTCGGTATGGTTTAGGTTGAACACGTGGCTGACATTAGTTTGGTACGTTTACTGATGCAATACCTCCCTGACACACGTGACTGACATTGTGTTTAGAACCATCTTCCAGGAGAGGTACCATGACATAAAAAAATCACGCTGCTATTGCAAATATTCACTCTCGCATATCTTTTGTTTTGGAAAAGTGAGTACTTTTAATCTTCGTTGTATGAGCCTCCATGATGAAAGCAATCCCATGAACTTGAAAAAAACTCCTAACGTGCTATTTGCTAGCAAATACGTCATGGTTCAAAAAGAACGAACATACGCGATTATCGCATGTGATGGAACATCCGTTTTTTTGTAGACATCTCAGTTGGTGCTTTGACGACCGTGTTCGTAGGACATAATGAAAGACCAAAACAACAGTCGAACAATTCGGGCTCCTTATCACGGTTATGGGGACAAACAGTGATTGCGTTATTAAAAATGAACGCAAACTATGTAACTGGAAAGGTTTGCATCAGTCAGCGGCTGGAAACTGAATTTATGGACACTTTCTTTCAGTGTGAAATCCTCGAACGTAGAAAATGATCGATGGGAAACTTTAAACTAGCTGATGAAACCCTTCACAATCGGAAGCGACTGACTTCATCTAAAATGTATTCATCGGACGACCACATAAGTCTTCAGGCAAGCTTGTAGTAGCCAATATGACTACGGATGCATGAAAATATGCATCCGTAGTCATAGTTAGTTTCGTGATTATTTATCTCTGTAGAACAGGGATGATATGATGGCTAAATCTCAGATGCGAACGTTCAGATATTTTCTGTCGTCACACAGACAGTCTGACAGTTATACAGTTCATTATAACATGATTGAAAATGGTATGCCTGCATTTTATTGTGATGATAGAGGCTATGAAGAGTTTCCAAAGCAACCTAATACCTGCGTACTAGCCTAGCGATTTCATCTAACCTAAAATATTTACCAGAAAGAATTCGGGCCGGACTTGCCTTGGGAGCTGAGGGCCAATCACCCTAATGCCCAATGCACACGTCATTCAAATCCATGAGGCCTCGGTATAAAACCGCATGAGGCTAGTTAGTTCCACGCTTTCCTTGCTCAACGGATCGACGTGAGGAAAACGTTTGAACATTGGTCTGGAGCAACTTTGACAGACGAGCATTTTGATGAGTATCTGAGGGTTGTTTAGTTCCCTAAAATATGGCACAATTTTACCCCAAATCTTGATTGAGGTAATGCCGTACAACATATTATCAATTGATAGTTCAGCTATGTTGGATTTCCCAGTGTTTAAGAATAGTATGCACGTGCTGTTAATGGAAACAACAACTCATGAGGTTTGTTTACATCGATCAGCTGTTCCGTAGGATGACCTGACTCACGAGAAGTTTCAATGTACACGCACTCGTGTGCATAGACTGTAAGGCCAAATGACGTGAGGCGTTCGTCCAAAGTCCAGAAGACCTTTGTGACTTTGAACATCGTGTGCACACCCTATAACGGGCCTCTCTGGCAGGCCTCCTCGGCTTCTGGCCCAGGAGGGGCTGGGCCCATAGTATGACCATTCCGTGAATATTTTTGCCAATTTGGTTTGTACTTTAGAACGAGACCGTTTCAAGTCTACCATATTCTGTACCCTCGTTGAATGAATCCTGAAAAAATTACCCCCAAAGGGGCTAGATCCCTTCCTTTATTTTTTATTGGTTATCTTTTCTTCCGTCACGTGACATGTCAAAATAATGGGTGAAACAGGCCTAAACTGCGGATGATTTTTGATTTTTTAAAAGCATAAAACCTTAGGTTGCCGTTTTTTTAATGTCCCATAAAGTTGGAGTTATTAAACCTCGAAGTGATTCCACGAGCAACAGTTACACGCCGGGCCAAATTCCTATATTAATTTTCACTATCTCGAGAGCCTTTTTGTGCTGTAGCTCGACTGCAAAGCGATGGAAACAGTATGATGTGTTTGTCCCTCTAATAATATCGTCTACTCACAACTATACTTTGTTAATGTTTTCTTCGATAGCGGCGATTTTGAATACAGAAAATGGTGATATTTTCTTTGTGTATAACTGCACTATAAAGACCTAACGGATGACGGTGGAATAGAACATAATGAAAGATTAGAACGTAATGAAAGATTGGTATACTTCCTTAAACAGAAAAACAGAACTTTCTGTTACTATTCCAACATTCTGATGCAGATATTTTAATTGCATTAATGTTTCATGAATGTTACAGTAATGTTACTAAGTTGAAACTGTTTAATTTTTGCTCCGTCCGACTCGGTCGGAGGCCCAGAGCTTAGGCTTCCTAACACTACGTCCTAAGGGAGTATGCACCATATACTATAAAGAATGTTTCACAAAGTAATGGCCTGTTAAAAGAAGAAACTTTAACAAAGTTTTCTCCATTTAACTATATTAATCTGAATTGATCCCATTATAAATACAATGATTTGGACAAAATGTTTTGTCTCGCACATTTGATCTGGGAGTAGAAATTAGGTCATATCTTGGACTTCACATCAAAAAGAGTGAATTTTCAGTGATGATTTTACTCGATATATCTGAGCATTCTGTCAATATTTATGACAGACGACCGAGGAGGCCCTAGTGTATCAGAATGGACTGGCATGGCGTCGCTTTGAATTCTTTGTAAATCGAAGCCATTCAAGAAATGCTCTGTATTATTTCGGGGAACAAAAAATATAAGTTTGACGTCTGTTAGTATTTCAATATATTTCACATCCGTATGTAAAACGTGGTAATTGCTGCTACTACAATACTCCTTCCACAACATACAGAAATGACGTGTACCACATCAACAAGTCTTCAAATTTCCGCAGATGTGTACTCTAAGCTACCCTAAAGAGGGAACTTTATGTGAAAAGGTACGGTGAATTCAACTATAAAGTTCTTTCCTGAAGAAATTTATGACTCGCTTCAACGCACAAACTCTACGAGAAATTTTTTGCACCCGCTGTCATAAGGAAATAGTATATTAGAGTGCGAGAATTGTCTTAACAGCCGAAAAAAACATCTAATATGAATACAACAGTCATAATACAGTAAAGGAGAAGGCAGCCGCAGTGGCAGGTGTTAATCCCCTCTTGCTTACGTCATTGATATAGTTGTTGTTATCTCCAGTAGTCACGATACACTAAAGGAGAAGGCAGCTGCAGTGGGCGGTGATTACGTCATTGATGTAGAAAATTGTTGTCTATATTGTACTTAAAATTCTCATGCAGAGGTACAGTGGAAGCGTTGAAATGCCAATAAATAGCATCAACTACCCGCACCCCTTTTATGGTGTAGAGGGGATGACCGCACATGCATGCACTGTGGACGCCGGCTGGATCTCGGACCCTGCAGACACACACATAATCTCCCTTCATAGAACACAAAACACCACTCTGCTCATCACAATGGGCGGTACACTGTCAACACCAAGAACGCATCATCACGAGAAGCACCGCTCTTCGCTCTCCGATACCACACACACTCGGTCAGCAGGCTCGATGACTCGGTTATACTTATAACTTCTTACAGAATCATCGTTATACACGATTCCACTCCTTATTTTTAACCCTGTTCACCCAATAGACAACATATTCATGTGTATACACAGATGTACATGCTCGTCCCAGCATTAGCGCTCATCAATCGCAGATTCAACATCGTCCCGCACATTCATTTTTATGAGGCAGACGTAGAGGAGCTGGGTCAAGGATCATACACCAATATAATTCTCGAGTTCGGGTTTCTTAGCTTGGACAGAGTCCACCTGTCAAGCCGGGCTTCGGGGCTCGCTCCGTCTTCCGGTCGCACCAGCGCCGACTTGGGAGCGCTTTTCCGAACCTGTACTTCTGTGTCAAGGCGAGCCCAACACTCTTGTGCGCGGCAGGACCTAATGCCTCAGTATCACATCTGGCAGACTCAATGACATCATTACGTCGTAGCGTGAGCAATAGGAGTAGCGGTGCAGCAGTAACCACTTTTTCCGGGTACAGGCCCTTTAAAATGGTCTGCACTGACCGGAGGCATTCCTACCACTGCAGATCGGTGGGCGTCGGGGATTGCGGGTTGTGCGCTGGCCTCGACGTCCGCAGGGCAATAGCATCATACAAACTTACAAAGTCTTGTTATGGAATTGTGCTCCACAATTGATCCAACAATGCTCACCTGAGGAGCTAAAAGAAGATCTCGATATTTGACCTGACGCCATCAAGCATTACTTCACTACAAGAGAAACGCCAATTATCTTGTCCCTCATAGACAAAATAACAGATGGATATGCATTACTCTCTTCTTATGACGTCCGCTCGATTCCCACCTTTGCCGGAACTAAAATTGTAGAGGGATTATAATTTTACTCATCAGCTAAACCAGGGCTCGCTTAGGAAATACACTAGATAACTTCACAACATAGAACTTTTTATTGACATTTAATTCCGTAGTTTCTACTTCTGGGAGATGGGCGTTCAACAAAATAAAGTTGATTTTTTTCGTAGTTGTAGCTACATTAAAAAGCTAATATTGGATTCAAATGTTGTGTACCCACGTCAAGATTCCCCAGCAATACCTGAACCTCCAGTAGACGTCATTTCACTATCCGCCCCCTACATCTTGCCCACCTTTCTTTGACTTCACTGTTAGTTTATCCACCCTGTAACCCTTTCGCTCCAGTTTCAAAATCATTAACCATCCTCTCTCTCCTCTGTATCCTTGTACCGCACTTCGTTCCCCTCTTCCCTACCCACAACTCGCCCCCCATAGTCGGTCCTGCGCTTCTTGTAAAGCCACAGGGACCGGTGTAATTCAATAAAAACACTTATCGGGACCCAACTTTTGGAGTAGAGGTAAAGTTGCGATTCGTCCGCTTCATTTGAGTTGTAATGATATGTAAATTTTAGCCGAATGATATCCTCGAAGATCTGCAGCCTGCCCTTGTTGCCTCGTCCTCTTCAATATGCAATTCCTGCAAGTATCTGCTTTATCAGTTATTTCATTGAATAATTCAGGACCCAGAGTCATGTGAGTCTTGTTCAAACTGTGTACTTTACTCGTGCTTGGGCCTTCTCTTGCGTAAAGTTAGAAAGGGATTGATCCGATTTAGGCCTAAATCCACCGACCCGAATTGGACTCGCCATAACACGATCAGCGTTTCCGATAACACGACCGTTTAGGAATTCATTTGGAATGCAGGATATCTCTCTCACGATGAAAAGGATTGACTAGGATTGATATTGAGGCCTTTTGGTTTTGAATCCCTACACTCTGTAGGAATGTACGATCGGTCGCCATAGTGACGGGAATAAATCGACAAGCGGAGGGAATCACGTTTCAATATCGCCGCATTGGACACTCTATTGGTTGGACCTGATACGTGCAGTTAAACTGCCAATGTATCTCTCTCTCTCTCTTTCTCTCTCTTTCTCTCTCTCTCTCTCTCTCTCTCTCTCTCTCTCTCTC
>SDVV010036018.1:0-10994 GCA_016164225.1 Gammarus roeselii
TGCCCCGTAGCCGGGAGTAGAATCGTGCTACAGTAACCCCTGCTAGTCCTAGAAGGCGACTAAAAGAGCCGGAGCAAAGGGGCTAGGAATCCTTTTCTCTGTAAAACCCTTCCTCAGAGACGGAAAGACGAGCGGGGGGAGGAGAGGTTTACGCCATCCTGAACCCTATTGTTTGGGTCGCTGAATGTGAGTAGCTGTAATACGAATGAGGTAAAGAGGAGAGAGATTGGTGAGATGTTTGTGAGGAGGAAGCTTGATGTGTTGGCGCTGAGTGAGACAAAATGGAAAGGTAAGGGCGAATATGAGTTTGGTGTGGTAAGTGGAAGAAAGTCTGGTGTGGAGGGGCACGAAAGGTGTGGGCACGAAAAGGTGTGGTCCTGATATTGAGTGACCGGTTGGCTCGTAGTGCAACAGAATGGAAGGAGGTGAGTAGTATATATACCGTCTAAAACCGCTTTCAAGGGTCATTTTGATGGGCGGGGTAAGGCGAGATGCAAGCAACCTTGACTCAACCGGTCCGTACGGGGGTTGGCGCAGAAACGGGGTGGGGGGGGGGAGGGTACCGGAACTGGTTTGACGCGGAAGAACCGGACAGCCGGAATGCTGGAAACGTGTTATATATTTACATAAGGTTATCAGCATTTCAATGCTCGTGGGGATATTGCAACTTCGTTGCTTTCATAATGCACGTTCACTGCTATGTCCTCTGAATTTTTTTAGGGGATATTGACAATCATACATTTATAAGATATTTTTTATTGACAATTACATAATATTTGTTGATGGGTTATATATTTACATAAGGTTATTAGCATTTCAATGCTTGTGAGGATATTGCAACTTCGTTGCTTTCATAATGCACGTTCACTGCTATGTCCTCTGAATGTGTTTTTTTAGGGGATATTGACAATCATACATTTATAAGAATTTTTTATTGACAATTACATAATAATTTGCAAGCTGTATTAAACGTCAAGACTCCACACATATTCTTCTTGCAGGATTGTTGATTTCCAGACACGTTCATGACGAATTTTTCAACCTTGATATCATTTCTTCGTCGAGCGCTATTGGAGAATCGCTCGATTATCTTCTTAACTGGTACATTTTGACATAGATAACAGGCAAAGTAGATGCAGTAAGCTCCACAGACCAACGATAGATCACTTTGCATTGGATTCTGTAGTACAAGTAGTATTTTTGCATGGATATTACAATACGATGCTATATTTCCTCCATATATTTTGGATTGAATCCAAAAGAATCAAAAAAGTAGTGATTGTTTCCGTTTTTGAATATAAGAATCCAATGTCCCATTTTATTAGAATCGCTTTCGCTGTTAACAATCATATAGCCATTCATTTGATGCATGGGCATTCTGTTTTCCGCAATATATCCTATATAGGCACGTTTCATAATTGGAAGGCTCTTGGATATGTGGTCAATACGATTATTATCCATGTTAACTGTAGATACTGTACATGGGGAATACCCTCCTTGCCGAATATATTTGGATGACACCGAGTGTATAACCTACCAGGAACAAGATCTTATTCGTAGTGGGTGGATTTTCACAGTTCACTGATATACGTATGTTGGCTCGTTTTTCTAGGTTACTGACATCTTCAGAGTCGGTGGGTCTTGTATCTATTACAAATATACTTCTTCCTGCAGGGAAATTTGGTCGTGTGATGAGACGAGCGCTGTTACGTCTCCCTAGAGCTGAAAGGGTTTGATGGTATGATTGGGCACACTCTCTGGGAAACGATGATCTAATGTTGGTTACGCAGTTTCCGTTTACATCAACAATAACGTTTGTGATATCATTATGCTGGAAGTAATTTGAATTGCGATCATATGCTCCGTTGCGTTCAGCTTGATCAATGAGAAACAGGGCTAATTTATGTGGAACAACCCCGTTGAAAGGGGAATCAATGGAGATTGAGTTTTGACCGGTAGGAAACACGATTGTTTTGACAATAGGTCGATCAAACATGTATTCAATCATGTCATTGTTTTTTGTAAGCGCTTGATTAACAGCAAGCAAAGCTGTAGGGTATGGCACAACTTTTTTACACCATAATTTACATGCATCAACTAAATAGATGAATTGTTCATTGTCATGTATTAGAAGAACGCTACTAGGTTTGGCCAGCTCCAAACGTATATTTACGCTGACATTATCCAATAAATAACTATTGCTACCGGATACGTCAAAGTTTAGTGGCCCCATCATATGTATACCATGATGTACACTTTTTTGAATCCATGTCTCATTTTCGTTTTGAGTAGTAAAATTTGCCGCGACGACGGTATCTGGAATGGGTGTTTGCAATGATTTATACATAATATTCAACCCTTTATTATTTAAATCGGAGCTCTTCATGGATGTATAGGCGTTGAGATTATTCAGTAGTCCTGTATAACTGTTTCCTTCACACTGAACACCATTTAGGAATAGAGAGTGACTTTGGAACATTCGATGAAAGAATCCGTCAACGAGTGTAACATGTGCAGCGGCGGCCAATGCGCTTCCAACTGCATTTTTAACGCGGATTTTCACTTCTGCAGTTAACGAGCTCAAGTCAACCATTTCATTATCCGATTCTGGAATATGAAATTCTATAAAGGAATCGGCAATTCTACCATCACACAGACTACTGTTTGTACGTAGATAGTTTCTTTCAAATTTCGATTCGATACTTGATTCAATCAAATATTTCTTGTTGATGGAGGGGATCATATCAATCACCCCCATTTCATAGTTTTCCTTAGGGGCTTCTAGCCCTGTATGTTGAGAGATGATCCACCAAGCATGTTGTCGGTATGGATCCTTCCCCGAAACTAACGGTATTGGTACATGAACACTGGTATTTATTGGTAATTAAACAATGGACGACACGACTCCATCTTTCTTCCATGAATCATCTTCGATTTACGATTTTTCGTTACTTTTCCTGTGATCTTACCTCCAACCATGGCTTTCTTTATAACATTCTTGAGTGTAGCAACCCCATGTTCCTTTGTTGATTGTCGCATATCTTTCTGCTCCGAGTAATCGTGTGCCATGTTTCGAGCCATATCGGCAGCTGCAGGCAGTAATGTTTTTCGTAGAAAAGGCAATGTGCGTCGTACAAGACTGGCTATGGTTGAGAAGAAACCGATACCTCTCTGGTACGATATCGGACTTGTGAATCTGTCAATATCATGTAAACTTCCACCGCGTATTTTGTCACGTTTCTCGAATAAAACTTCGTATTGTTTGTACGACGGATATGCACATACCACCCTAATGATTGTTTGATACCAAATGACATTTTTTATACCCAGCGTTATATTTATAAGGGCCTAGCTTCTTTTAAAATGCAATATTCATAGGCTAGATCCACCATCCTTGAACGGGATATTACCGCCAACACCATCTCGTATATCGATGGAATTGGAATCAATATGACTACGCTGTAATTTTTTATATTTGACATGGGCGCGTGTAAATGAATAAGAGTTATTAATAGGAATAACATCAAGAATATTGACTTGTTTGTCGCCCATAAAACTACGTGAAATTATATCGCAGTAAACGTTCATGTAGCGTACATTATCATTCATGAAGGACATTTTTTCGCTTACGCCACCTTCACCGACATTATATTTACATATCGCTCCACCCATTAAATCAGCCAATCTTTCTCCGACAAAGTTTCAATTCACCATGGCTTCAGTATATTTGTGTTGCGACATGTTTTGTAGAATGAAGGCATTGAACTTTATGCGTCGTGGGGTCTTATCATATTCAAACAATTTTCCTTCATCTCTAACAATTTGTTTGCTTATCATACTTTTTCTTGTATTGATTTCTAGCTCGGAGGTGTAATCTTCCAATGTATTGCCCGAGATATTCTCGCTAGGAATGAACAAAGCTTTTCATGCCCGATTCGTTCATGTTCAGCATTCAAATAGTCTAAGTATATTACAATGTTATATTGTATATCATACTTTTCTATCTTGAACCAATCATTATAGAATACTTCTACAAGTCCTACGCTCCACCCATCCTGTAGCTGTATTCCTGGATAAATACCGTTTGTAAAACTTGATGACGTATTGTTTTGATACAGTTCACTACTGCCTAGCGATGAGACATAGACGAAAAAGGCCTCCGGTTCCTGCATCCTGCACTGGGTCCTACGTCATACTGACAACAAACCGCTTGTGGACAACAATATATACTCTTAATACTAGGACAATCAAACATTTTTTTCACATTCAAAGATTATTTACATTTTTATGAGTATTTAGAATGTAAATCCTGTAGACGTGGAGCTGCTTCCATCGCTCATCGCGAGTGTACTCGCCAAAGACGGTCTCACCCGGCTTGCGTCTCTTCCATGTTAAATCCCTTTCTTCATCGATTTCATTAGCCAAGGCACATCGCTTCCTCTTTTTAGCGACGGACGGTTTATTTTCAATGGATTTTTTGGGAATGTCCGGATGCCCATAGGCAAGAGTTGTGCATGCGTCGAGATAGTAGCGCTTATTCTCAAATTTACTGAGACAGTTTTTGATAGTGCTTACAGTTTGGAATTGGCATGCTTGCGCACGAATGTTGTGTATTGTCTCAAAGTGTGAGCGTGTTTTCTGGTTATGTGTATCTCTGTATTGTTCATGTTTGATTTTGGCTTGTGTCTGGTAATTGACACCTTTAGCAGCCGATTTTGTTGCGTCGGACTCAAGCATCATGCTGCAACACTTGGGTTGTACGCAGATAATTTCACTCGGGTAGTCATCAGCTGTTTCGCTTTTCAATAGTCCTAGCTGTCCTTACTTGGATTCATCGAACAAGGGGTGATTTTTGGGATAATTGGGGAAGTCCATGTATTCAGCCAGGGGAGCTTGGCGCATTTCCGCTTCAATGTCGACCACGCCTTTGAACTGGATTAGCAACGAGTCAGTGTCCGAGTAGATGAGCGAGACGTTGTCACCGTAGCGTGGTTTCAGTGTGTCATAGAAGAAGCTGTAGACTTTTGCTTTTGCTTTTTCCAGCACGAAAAATCCAACTTGGAGTGGATGAACCATTGGGATATTTTTTTGCTTGAGGATCATGATGACTGTTTCGGGACCGATGGCGTAGCAGTTTTTTAGAAGCGGGTTGGCAGCGTGTTTTCGGAACTCATTGGGGGTGCACACGACCTTTGCCTTTAGACTTCTGTTGAGCGGGTTGAAAAGACACTTCCCGTATATACTATTCGAGAGCAGTTTGAATAGGGACTTTTCAAAGTAGTTCGTAGTCTCTTGACGTTTCTGGATATTTTTCATGATTAATGTTCTGAAAACCGGTACCTGCTTGATGCGAAAAAATCGATGAACCTTGGTGACTTCTAGTCCTTGCCTGAGTAGTACTTGGAGGAGTTCCAGTGCCACGAGGTAGTCAGTTTAAGGTAGATGGCTAGCAACACGCTTACGATCTGCTCGTTTTCTGTTTTTGAGGTGTTCTGAGCCAGCCAAGAGATTTTTTGTGATGGGTGAAACATCGTCCAAGGAAATCTTTTTGTGATGTAGCAGGAGTGGTAGCTCATCTGTTTTTCTTGCAACTTCATCGCTGACTTGGACATCCACGCAGACAATGTACGTATACTCGCCAAAACAGTCTGTGTTTACCAAGTCGAATGCTTGAATTTCTTCCGGTGTGAGCTCGAGGATTTCGCCAATGATGAGGGGTTCGCTCAAGCATCCACTAAAAAAGAATGTTAAAGTCCCACATTGCTGCTGAAGACACGGGTAATGTAGGGTCATAGTCTTTGCATCGGGGATTGTTTATCTTAGTAAGACCTTTCGTCAACGTCATGAATCCGCCTTGTGTATTTTTGACAATCATGTTCAGGCGATCGATATCTTTGACCAGCGCCAATTTCCTCTTTCCTTCGTAGAGGGCGGCTTGCATTGCAAAGCCAGGGAGACTCACAAAATGGACGGGGTCCAGGGTATAGTCACGTGTCATGGTCTCCCTAAACTTTTGGAAGACCTCGGCCAGCAGCAACGTGTCGATGAGCAGGTATATGATCATGTAATAACGCCACGTCTTACAGTTTGCTGCCTCCCACATTTCGATCACTTTAGCATAATCAGAGTCCGATATTCTTTTGCCTCGAAGTTGACTGTAGAAGGCTTGTTGCGATGGGATCTCAGTTTGGTCCAGCACAGAATCCGATGTGATGGCCCTTTTCGAGTGGCGAGGTCTAGAACCTTGTCACTGTATCCGAGACTTGTGAGATGGGATTTGAGGAGTGTCATGTCATGCCCACTATCTTTAAGATTTTTGGCAGGACTGTCTAAATTTGAGTTGAGGAATGAGAACAAGTCGATGAACTTGACACCGTACCTGCTCGTGGCATCATTCAAAGAGACAGAGATGCTGAACATTTTATCTGATTATTTTCGCAAAACATTTATTTTGGAAAAGTTTTTACCGTCCAATCCTCTCAGTATGAAGCGCATGTCATAGGCGGATGCATTGTGAGCAATACAAGGCATGAACCTGAGTTTTTCCGTTATTCTGAAGTTGCAATTTAGGCACAATATGGACAAGTAGTTTCCTGTTATTACCTCTTTATTGGGGCCGAATACCCCTCAACGTAATGGTTATGATGACGTACACGTTTTTTACCCTTTTCTCCAAAAGCATCTCCGCAGCGTTCACATGTTTTGCTTACGCAATATTTTTTCACGTCCTGTTTGGTGAGGACGGGGATGGGGAACAATGGTAGGGTTGACATGTATTCATTATAATCCACCAACATATTCTTAACAAGATGTGTTTCCATCTCCTCAAAGGGAACTGTAGTCGAATCGACCACTTTGTGCTTTACAATTTTCCCGTCTTTATCCACATGAGTATAGCTATACATGCACAACTTGAGTATGTTGACTAAATGTTTCCACTCTTGGGTGGGCTCCAGCACAGATTCACAGTCATAATAACATGAAACAGGGGTTTTTATTGTTGCATGCATAGCTGAGAATTGGTACATTTCCCCTTCTTCAGGCATACCGATGTTTTGCAAGCCTGTAGTGGACGAACATAATTTTACGTGACCCTCTTTTTTGCTTCCGTGCATACCTTGCATGCAGAATGAACAATAAAAGTGATCTCTACATTTCCCATTTCTAAATGTTTTCATAAATGTAGAGAAACATGGAATGAGGGCTACATGATTAGCATCTAAGATTTGCACAAGGTGGATCGTGCGCTCCTCCCTGGGCTCTAAACTGCCTCTGTATACACTAACCAGCCCATAACCTTCTTTCTCTTTAGTGAGCTGATACAGTCTAATGTTGACATCACAATTTCTTTCTATGTTTGGTAAATCTTCTAAAGCCTTAGGTGTGTTCATGGGAAGATTTGAGAAGGTGAAATATGCATTTCTAAACGGGAGGTACGTTAACTCTGATTCACGTCTTTTTTGGGAGAGGTTTGTATTTTTAGGTAAATGGAAATGGGCAACCATGCTTGTCAGGACACAATTATTCTTTTTTGTCTTGATATTGACAATATGATGCCTGCCTGGACAATTTGTGGGCCAAGGAACATAACTACCCAGTTTTTTTATCCTTCAGCCCCTGTCTTGTAGAGTTTAAGGTCAACAGCGGTGATTGTATTAATGCTCCAGCCACTACCTTCTAGCTCCTGTATTTCTAATTTATTTTGTAAATCTACCCCGAGATCCTCAATCAATTCACTTAAATCGACTGTTTATGTCAGCTGGATCGCTTTTGTGTTTAATATCCAGTCCTTGTCTTCTATAGATGCATCTTCCATGGTTTTCCCCATTTTAACCCTCGCGGTGCACTGGAGTCTCTGGAATGTTCCTAATTTTGATTCAATATGCTTCACTAATTCCCTGCATCTTAATGTTATCAAGGATGATATGTTGATGTGATCAGTGATTGGAAAAAATGTTGATGTTACGAAATGCTGGTCCAATATACCTTCAAATGTTGGTGGGTGAAATATAGCTACTCCCGACTCGACAGTAGACACCTCAACAGGAGACCGCGGCAAGGGCGCATCCAACGCAGCTGTAGCCTGAACTCCGGGTAATTCCGGAGCAGTAGCCTCAACAGGACACGCTGCATCAGTAGACTGAGCGACGGATGGTTCAACAGTAGCCTGATCTCCGGGTAGATCCGGAGCAGTTGACTGAACTCCGCGTTGTTCCGAAGACGGATTGGGGGCTGAAGTGCATGCGGGCTTGCGCTAGGCTTCGCGTTTTGCGGTCATTGCGACTCTAGGGTTTGCGGACATTGCGACGCTTGGGATACTCCCTGCATCCTCCAACAATGGCGCATCCATCATATCGTCTTGAATCATCCTACAAGTATAAAAATAATACATTAAGAAATAACGCACGGTTAAAACATTACACAAATACATTTTTGAAATAAAAATGGACTGGTTACTTACATTTTGCGAGGAAGGTGTGACGTCGACGAGATCAAGAGCACAACTAATGTCTGGGCTGCAGCACACGCTCTTTTATACATAAGTAATCGATACCTGTTGTAACCTGTTTGTCTACATTGGTGGGGGTACCGCTGAGGTGTTAGATACATAACCGATATGACGATCGAAGATGAAAATTTTGTGTCAACGACTCCATTTGATGTTTTTGAATATGACTTGTAACAAAATAGAATTTGTCGCTTGGAGACTTTAAATCAAATGACTTAATAGCTAGCTTCCTCAGTCAAGAGGAAATCGTATTCAAACATATGAGCAAGGAAGACAACCTATGGTGAAGATGTAATAATTATTAAAAATATACATTAACCTTTGTATATGCCCGACTTGGTAAAAGGATCTTGATGGATGATAAGCTCGAGTCTGCTGGGCGTATGCTTCTCTCTGCCAGTGAGGCGGCGGATGACGCTGGTAGTTTGGGTTACTAGGCATCGGATCACCCTGATAGTTTGGCCAATGACTGGCCAGCGGATACGCTGGAAGAAGCTGCGTCGGTCTGCACGTGGAAAAAATTTATATATATTAGAATATATAAAATAATATAAAACATGGAAAATGATTGCAGGATTCAAAAATATCTATCGACATTTATCGTTCCACATACCTTATTATTCCTGAAGTTCCGGATTGATCTGGTTCAACTGCGATTGAGTTGTTACCATGATCTGTTGAGAAATGATAATAAATTAAAATCAATTGCTGGAAAAAATATATGGGGACAATAATGTCAATTGCTGGAAAAACATACGGGGACAATATTGAATAATGTAAATTGCTGGAAAAATATATACGGGAACAATATTGAAAAATGTCAAACATACTGGCATTAGAGATGTAAAATACCTGGTGATGCAGAATGGGTCCTTGACTTTAGCATGTCCTTGATGGAATACAAAGAGAACAAATATATATTGAAAAATGTATACAAATTATAGGTTCATTGAAAAATAGTTAGTTGCCGATTGCCTGTTGGGGAGAATGGAGATTGTTAGGTTTGCGGACATCGACCTCTTTGCCAAACCGCACGTTTGTTTGTGAGCGTGTTCTCATCCAGCGGGAAGAGCGTCATTGTAGGAAAAATAATTAGTAAATACATCGATAGTTTCGATGAGGTCGTCGTTTCAGGATCAGAGCACTTTCCTGTAAGAAAACATGAAAAAATAAAAATTCATACAGGACCACTCGCCTTCGATCCATTAGCGAAGAAAACTACATGTAAACTACTTGTTGTCCACGATGACTTTATGATGGGGTCAGCGTCTCTACGTATTATTGCATCTGTGTTTTGTCGGGGCAGGCATTCAAATATCAGTGCGATATATTTTAACCAATCACTCTTTCACTCAAATCCATTCCATCGCACAATATCTTTGAATACCACACATTTTCTTATCCTGCGCATGCGCGATATCAATCAATTACGTTATTTCGGTAAAACATTTCTTGCAAACGATAAGATTGAATCGTTCATCTCGTTGTATAAGCTACATGTGGAACAAAAACCATACGGGCATATCTTGGTTGATTTCACAAACCAAGTACTTCAAAACTTTTGATTAGATCTCAAATTGCAGGACATGAATTTGAACAAGTGTTGTCAGTATAAAACATAATGTACACCCGATTTCAGATCAGTAGTGAATTAGAATGGAGAGTGTCTACTACAATCCGGAGGCTGTTGGGTCGTACTCTAGCGTGAAGGCTCTACATCAAAGCTATACGAATATATGTCCGTCTACAACAAAACGTGGTGATGAAAAATTTCTACAATCATCAAAAACAATCACACAATTTAAACAAGCACCCTTGAAATTTAGCAGACGTATGTTTACAGCTGCGCGTCCTGGATCAATTCCATGTGCAGATATTGCCTATGTGAAAGAATACGCATCTAAAAATGATAATATTAGATATTTATTATTCGTCATTGATATATAAAGTAAATATCTGTGTGTACAACCCTTGAAAGCTATTACATTTAAAAATGTAATTGCAGCATATGACAAAATATTCAATGAACTAGTATGGCCACCAACTCGGATTTGTTCAAATCAGGGCAGTGAATTTACAAATAAAAACATTAAAGCATATTTTGCTAGTAAAAACATATCCATTTATTACACATACAATAAGATTATCAAAGCATTCCCAGCAGAACGCGTTATACGGACTATAAAACTTAAATTGGGAAAATATGTGCATGCAAAAAAAGACTGAACGCTATATAAATGACTTGCAAACACTTGTAACGACAAACAATATGACACCACATTCATCATTAATTGGTCGGACCCCATTTGACGTTTATTTGTTGAACGATCCGAAGCAAATTCGAGCCTTGCTAACGGAAATGTATAAAATACGACGTAAAAGTATAAAAGTGCCCAGTATACAATTAAAGGTGGAAGCGTACGTACGCTTACAGTGCAGTGATCCCACACTCAAGACATTTAGGCGAGGACACGAACCAAAGTTC
>SDVV010036019.1:0-10994 GCA_016164225.1 Gammarus roeselii
AGGTAGGAAGGTTAGGACCGGATCAGCGAGAGGGTAGAGAGTTATGAGGGTAAGGGACACATCAGCATGACGGTAGAGGACGTAGAGAGATAGGGAGGTTAGGACCGGATCAGCGAGAGGGTAGATAGTTATGAGGGTAAGGGACCGATCAGCGTGACGGTAGAGGACGTAGCGAGATAGGTAGGTTAGGACCGGATCAGTGACAGGGTAGAGACGTGAAATTTGAAGATGGAGGCTGGAATCGGCAAGACCACACAAGACGTAGAAACAAGGGACGGAAGAGCCCGATCAGTGTGACTGTAGGCAATTTAACGAGATGGAAAGAGAGGTGCCCGATCAGCGCAACGGTAGAAAACGTACCGCAAAGGGATGTAGTGGCCGGAAATAACATGGCAAGGAAAGTAACGAGATGGGGAGGTAGAGTCAGGAGTCAGCTTGGCGGTAGAAAACGAAGTGAGAGATGAATGTAAAGGCCGGAATAAGCACGGCAGTAGAGAACAAAGTGATAATATAACGGGATTCACCGTCGTGATGTCATAACAATTTTGTTTGCATATAGTATGTAAGTCGAATTTATAAATCATATGGACTTGACAATTGATATATAATAGATGCCCCTTTGCAAAAAAACAGTTGTCTGAATGAATTAGCGATGAAGACCAATGCGTTAAATGCAACGTTATAACTGGCGTCGTTAATATGCCTACCCTAGGCCGCATTTGTCTTTGATCAAAAAATCGGCTCCGCCGTTAAAGTGGTAACTGTATAATCGAATAATCGGCTCCACTGTTAAAGCGTTATCTGCATAATTAAATATTCGGTTCCGCTTTTAAAACGTTAACTGCTTAATCGAATAATCGGTTCCACTGTTAAAGCGTTAACTGCATAATCGGATAATCGGCTCCGCTGTTAAAGCGTTAACTGCATAATCGAATAATCGGCTCCGCTGTTAAAGCGTTAACTGCATGCCTAATTGAATAATCGGTTCCGCTGTTAAAGCGTTAACTGCATAATCGAATAATCGGTTCCGCTGTTAAAGCGTTAACTGCATAATCGAATAATCGGCTCCGCTGTTGAAGCGTTAACTGCATGCCTAACCGAATAATCGGTTCCGCTGTTAAAGCGTTAACTGCATAATCGAATAATCGGCTCCGCTGTTAAAGCGTTAACTGCTAAATCAAATAATCGGCTCCTCTGTTAAAGCGTCAACTGCATTATCGAATAATCGGCTCCAATGTAAAATCGTTTACTGCATAATCGAACAATCGGCTCCTCTGTTTCTTTAATTGGAGTACATAACAAGGAAATTAGGTGGTGATATATTTGAACTCGATAAGAAAATTAGGTTCAGTAAGAATATCATTGAATTCGGTAGGAGTATCAGAAGCATCCTGTGGGAAGATAATTGAATTCGGTAAGAATAGAAAGAACCTTTGATAGGAATATACTTGAATTCTGTATGAATATCAAGAATATTTGCTAAGGATATCATTTAATTGAGGAAGAATATCAAGAATTGTAATTCACAGTCAGCCGACTACCCAGAAAGAAATAGTACCACTAATGCGTACTTGGCCATGCAGAGATGGCCTTTGATGCCGAAAAAATATTGTTACGCTCATTATAGCCATCAACCTACTTATTCTTTCACTACTCGACAGAAAACTGACATTAAAGCAGCAACTTCTGATGAGTCAAAACATTTCTATTCAATGGTGAATTGTGATCCAACGAAAATATGTTGTCATGTATGCAATATTCTTAAAAATGTTAATATGATGTTATATTTCAAAAGACGCAGCTTGTTGCTGTAAACAGGGATTGGGATAACACTAAATTATAGAAGTGAAATGTGACGTTTCAAATTACATCCGCAGTTGAATGGTCTTCAAATATTTTCGTCAGAAACACAAAATTGCGTCGCCGTGCACGCGTCGTCGTGCATGCTCGTGTGGTATATCGTCATGCATGCGTCGTCAAACATGTTCGTGTTGTATATGATCGTGCATGGTCGTGCGGTATATCGAGGCGCGTGCGTCGCCGTGCATGCTCGTGTTGTATATCGTCATGCATGCGTCGTCGAACATGTTCGTATTGTATATGATCGTGCATGGTCGTGCGGTATATCGAGGCGCGTGCGTCGCCGTGCATGCGTCGTCGTGCATGCTCGTGTGGTATATCGTCATGCATGCGTCTTCGAACATGTTCGTGTTGTATATGATCGTAATAGGTCGTGCGGTATATCGAGGTGCGTGCGTCGCTGTGCATGCGTCATCGTGCATGCTTGTGTGGTATATCGTCGTGCACGCGTCGTCGTGCGTGTTCGTGTTATATATGATCGTGCATGGTCGTATGGTATATCGAGGTGCATGCGTCGTCGTGCATGTTCGTGTGGAATATCGTCGTGCATGCGTCGTCGTACATGTTCTTGCGGTACATTGTCGTGCATGGACGTGTGTTATTGTGGCGCATGCGTCGTCGTACTTGACCCTGTGCTATATTGTCGTGCATGTTCGTGGCTTGTTACATGTCCCTCTAGCACTGAGTCCTGCAACAAAGTGTGCAACACTCAAGGAGATTTGAAAAAAAATTCTGCCCTTGAATAATTAGGAGTTTTCACCGATCGAACGATGATAGCCGAAGTCGCCAGAGATGATTGATGTAGTCCAAATTAACGTATTATTTCAGCTCTTCATATTGGCACAGGGGTCAAGAGGTTCACAAACTCTGGAGATCAGGCATTTAGATGAAGTTAGAGATTAATATCCTTTATAAAAGTACAACCAAAAAGACTCTTTTGGTGCGTAATATTTAAGACCTTGTGTCTGCAATGGAACTGTTTTACGGTGTCCTCAGTGCATAGATTAAGAGGACATTTTCCCACGAGACTACGAAGCGAAGGTAAGTCAGCGTGAACCAGCGGACGTTTTGCAGTCATGTCCTTTATTCCTCTACACAAAGTCCTTTATAATAGTTACAAGCTCCTTGTGGCATTGAGGCACTCGCTCGGGTCCTTTGTTAGAATGCGGGCATCATTTCCATACGCCGTGAGGTGTACATGTCTTCGCATGTACGCCACGCACTTATCACACACGCCACATGTACGCACGCCTAACCCTCTACTCATCCTGGAAGTGTGCGCTACGGGTTCAGCTACACCGCAAGGTAAATGCGTAAACCTGTAAAAGTAGGCGGAGCCTAACCTAAACTGACCCTAGTGGCAGCGATGGTTGCTCGACCTGGCTGGCAGCCAGTCAGCCACTCGCTGTATCCTTCAGCCAGTCAGCCTTCCCAGTGGTGGCAAGCCAGGAGGGCAAGCGGCCGCTAGTCCTTTGGTTCCATACCGTCAGTACTTGTTGGAGCGTTGCACAGTATGGTTGTCACTGTTCCTTCTCTGGGAGGGTCAAGCTTCAGCGATCGTAGGCATTTTATAGCAAATGAGGAGCTGGTGCAAGGGAAACCAACGAACCAAGGCAGAATTCGCACTTCAAGGCGCTTTTCTAATTAATGATTGATTGAAATAATAAAAGTGTTATGTGCTCAACATTATTCATATTATAACTTCTACTGTTACCCACGCAGTGCATAAATAACAGTTGATTTAGTTGAAAATAGAAAGCAAACAGACTTGTGCGGGGGAGAAAGTTACCTGTGAAGTTCCAGAATTGGTTTCAATAGTAAACCACTGAATAGTGTACCTTGAACAGTTTCCCAATGTGCGTCGATGCTCGATGACTATTTAACCGGAAATCAGATAACCTCTTTTCCTACCATCAGTGTCTTGGATTGAAAAATTAGCACCTCCATCGCGATGATGAACTCTAGACCACCCCAAAAAGCAGTCAGACGAGACAGCCCCATCGTAACATCTGCCATCACCCCAATGGGCGGGATTCAAGACACATCATCCCTACAGAGGGGAAGCACGACAATAAACCACATCCCCACACGGCGAAAGAAGAGAGGAACTCTTTTATCGTCCGCTATAACAGCTGGATTGTTGCTCCTGTTCACTTTGATAGCCGACGCATCAGCTCAGGAGTTAAAACTTATTGATAATGGCTATGAGGGACTTGTGGTGGCCATCACGGAGGATATTCCACAGGAACAATGCAAGAGAGTTGTCCACGGACTCAAGGTAACTAGAACGCAGATGTTCAATGCTGTTCATAGAACCTTATGTTCTTCATCCATATTTACTAGTATTAGTTTTGTAATCTAAAATTGATATAAGTGTGTCTGAACTTGGTTTTGGATTGTGGGATGGATGATTGTGTTATTTGTTTCCTTTACTCGGGACGAAGGATGCCGTGCGCTTATGATTATTGCATCCCGCTGAAGAAAGGCACTGAGTAAACGGTTAAATAGTTCATATCTCTCCTCCAATTCTCCTTTCCTCTCCTTTTAACACTTGTGAACGTGTAAGAAACTGTTGCTAGATTCTCGTATTTTTGGGTTACCGTATTTGAACTTTTCCAGGTAAATACCTGCTCCGTCACAAATGTCCTAGTGTAACTGTTATGAAATACATTTTTCAAACAAACACCGTTGAATCATCGACAATTTGTCTCCGTTGAAGTTTTAAGCCAGGCCTATTGCGTTGCTGCTCGCTTGTACTGTAGAAAGAAAGCATCCCGGGCCTAGATGAATGCCCGACATAACCCCTGCTCTGGAGTCCAAAATTTGCACGATGTTGGATGACGTGTGTGAAATACAGATATTTTACATATATATATATATATGTGTGTGTGTGTGTGTGTGTGTGTGTGTGTGTGTGTGTGTGTGTGTGTAATGCAGGATGTGGAGTTTTAATCAATACATTGGCAGTTGCGGTGTGTGAAGATGTGTGCAGTCGGTTGCGATGAAGACGATGTACAGCCGCAGGCACGTCCCTGCATGTATACCAAATTATTATCTATCCAGCGTAAAGTTATTTCGTCCTGCTTTAACCGCTAGGTAACATGCCTAAGTAATTACCAATTATAACAGGACGGAAGAGAACCGAGTATCTGTTTACCGTGTGGGGTAGGTTTAATAGAATCCGTGAAATAAAATACCTACATTTTATTAATCTCATCAAAATCTATCATAGGTTGATGAGCGAGCATGATTTCAATTCCTGGATTCCTGAGTAATGAATGGAAAGGAGATACTCTTTGTATGCGTCATATTTCCAGCGGAAATTGTTCAGCTCAGGCAAGACTAGGTGTGGTGTACCAGTGGGCTATCCCTTGCCTTCACGACTACAGCATCGGGCGGGAGACATGGTGAGGAAATGCTCCAGACAGTCGCGTCACAGCACAAAACAAAATATTACTCTACGGAACTTTTCAGTCCGGTTTCGATAGGCCGACTCTGAGAAGATGGCCAACATTTTGATCAAGGATTTCCGTTCAAGAAGAAGTTATGAGTGGTATTGTCTTTGTAGATTAGGTAAATAAGTGTTAAATCCCTTAGATGTGCATTTGTAAATTGTGCATTTGAAAATGTATAAATCAACACTAGAATTTCAACATCGACATTAAACAGCCCACATTTCATCGTCTTCAAATATTGGCCATTTGAAGGACAAACATCTTTTCTCTCGGCGCTTATTATAATCCTTGCAATTGCTGGTGCTGCACAGGCCTATGCTATATAGGCTCAGCGGTCCATACACGCATTCACGGACAGGGGCGAGTGATTGCGAGTATTGGAAAGTTTCCCAGAGAATGCGCTGCCGTCGATAATTGCCTAACGAATGCCGCTGCTCCACCAGCTGCGACACAGCTGGTGAAGTGCACGTAAGACCCTTCCCAGCATGACGACACAGCACCAATACTTTACCTACCATCTTTGAGTTGTTTATACACGTTCAAAATGTTTTATTAATCAATATAATAACAATTATTATTATTATTATTATGTAGAAAATTTGATACCGTTTTTGTAATTTTGTACACCAATAGTATTCATTAGTTAGGTGTTAGCGACTCGACGTTCTATTCAAAGCGCGTCCAGCTGCCAAGGTCTCTCTAGCGCTGTTTTTCTCCAACGCGAAATAGGACGGCCGCTGAATGGGGGCAATATCGCGTAAACTACTGAAACACATTACATAATTAGAATGTGAGCGCTGAAGAGGACGAAACATGTTAAGGAGAAGAGGAAATACAGAAGTATGAATTACGGAATGATTCTTTGTTGGCAATATCATCGCAGCGTGTCCCTGTCGAAAACGTTTTAATTATTGTTAATGAGACTATTTAATACTCCAGAACACTCACGGCGTACCAAAGAAAGCAAGTTACAATCGCATACTGTTTCTATTCCTCAGTTTCATGTTTCCGCCCCTGCATGTTGCTGTTCCTTACCCAAATAACTATTAACGGTGGAACATCTTCGGTGTATCTTCGCCCAAAAGCCGGCTGTCCTTTACCTGCTCTCTGTGTCAGCAGGCCACTCTGCCGCTAACAGTCTCCGCGTACTAGCCGTGGTGCTGAGGCATCAGAGCCTAAAATCAGACTCCGAGCAGTAACAGAGGCGCTGAGGAATCAGAGCCTGAAACTCTCCGCGCGCTAGTCAAGGCGCTAAGGCATCAGGACCTAAAACTCAGTCTCCGCGCAGTAGAAAAGGCGCTGAGTTATCATGACCTCGAGTTATCAAGGCCTAGAGTTATCAAGGCCTAGAGTTATCAAGGCCTAAAAGTTATCAAGGCCTCCACGCAGTAGCCGCCGAGACATCAGGACCTAAAATTCAGTCTCCTCGCAGTAACCGAGGCGCTGAGTTATCAGGCCTAAAATCTCAGTCTCCAGGCAGTAACCGAGGCGCTGAGTTATCAGGCCTAAAAACTCAGTTTCCGCGCAGTAACCGAGACGCTGAGTTATCAGGCCTAAAAACTCAGTTTCCGCGCAGTAACCGAGACGCTGAGTTATCAGGCCTAAAAACTCAGTCTCCGCGCAGTAACCGAGACGCTGAGTTATCAGGCCTAAAAACTCAGTCTCCCCGCAGTAGTCGAGGCGCTGAGGTATCAGGCCTAAAACTCCAGTTTCGCCTATTTTACATTAATCCTCCAAGATTAATGATCCCAGACCCAAAGAGCTTTAATAAATCACGCCGGTCTGACATTAAAATCTCGTTACGCATCCCGCCTGCCTACAGTTTCCCTCTCATCACGGGTGAGCAGACAGCACTGTGCAGCACGTGCACCTATTGTGCCCATCAACAAGTGGATGTAGACGTTCATTGAAGTGTTGATGGCGCAATAGATGCATTAGAAACAGTTGTAAAGACTATTTAACAAGATAAAGTATCTGTGCGACTTGTTAGTACATGAGAGCCGGGATGCATTTTTATTCTGTTACGATGGTTGAAGCGACCACCGTTGACAATAAAATGCCGACATAACGCGTTGTTCCAGGCGTTGTTGATAAAACAGAAAGTGAAGTATACACGAAAAAATACATGGCTATGAAAAAACATCTCGTCATTATTTAAATTGTGAAATAAATATATTAATTTTAAAGTAGATGTTTCATTTATTACGCGTTAAATGACCACGATAGAAACCGGAACCATGCTATTTTTTTAAGCAATTTGGTACTACAGATGACAGTGGGAAGCCGGGATCAAACCTGAGACCTATAGCATTCTTGAGGAAGACTTTGCCTCTGTGCTACTGGATCTAATTAGTATTAGTGATTTTCAGCTGGTTATTAACCTTACTGCACGGATGGTCAGTATATCAATGCACTATCTGGTAGAACACTGAACAAATTACGTAAACCTCAACAATACGTATGAATTTCATTTCAATTTACGTCTGACCAGTCAACGTTTTCTAAATAAAGGGCATGAATAAATTGCATCTGTTGAAACTCAAGATTTTAAAACAATACACAGTTTCCCTGAAATAACGTGGGATGTGCGTTAAATGAACAAATAATTTGCGATTTCAGCGCCACGACTAAATTAGCCCCGTCACCAGAGGCCAAGCCGCCCTTATCCGGAGTGACTGCTAAACAACACTGCCAATTATAACACACCGCAAACCACAAACTTGCGGTATTAACAATACTTTTATTGAGTCTTCGTTTATTTGATGTTTTTTTGCTAACTGTGGATTGTGCATTTACATTTGAAATGAGTTAAAGGTTCATAATTTAGGTATTTAATTTCATTAGGAACTTTCGCAACAAATATTGGGAATATAATAAACAAAATCAGGCGGTATTTCATTGCAGAAATATCTATTGATGATAAAGATCACTTGTATGATCGTAGCATCACTGAAGTCAGATTCCAATGCCATAAGATTACAAAAACCGATGCTGGTTTCAAATCTTGTAATTATTCAAGTACCTCTTTTTTCGGATGAGAGATTCGCAACTGTTCAAATTATTCTCCACATATAATCCGACTTAATTCCTTTTCCAGCTTAGGAGCCAACGGTTTCCAACTGACCCCCGATGAAACAGTCACTGAGTCCTACTGACGACCGATGAATCAGTCACTGAGTCCTACTGACGACCGATGAAACAGTCACTGAGTCCTACTGACGACCGATGAAACAGTCACTGAGTCCTACTGACGACCGATGAATCAGTCTCTGAGTCCTACTGACGACCGATGAATCAGTCACTGAGTCCTACTGACGACCGATGAAACAGTCACTGAGTCCTACTGACGACCGATGAATCAGTCTCTGAGTCCAACTGACGACCGATGAATCAGTCTCTGAGTCCTACTGACGACCGATGAATCAGTCTCTGAGTCTTACTAACGACCGATGAATCAGTTACTGAGTCCAACTGACGACCGATGAAACAGTCTTTGAGTCCTACTGACGACCGATGAAACAGTCTCTGAGTCCTACTGACGACCGATGAAACAGTCTCTGAGTCCTACTGACGACCAACTAAGTTGTCACTGAATATTCCCAAATAATATTTTTTTAACTTTCGCAAAATTCCTTCACAATGTTACGAAAATAGCCACGAAAGAGAACAGACTGGACCAAATATCGATTGCCAATTGTTTTCTGAAATCCGAATGAAAATCCCGTGATATTTTGCGTGGTCCGACCCGCATGACCATGAATATTAAACACGTCTGATCACCATAGTAGTTTGAGGGGAAATTGGCCAATGAGGGTTAGCCGATCGAGGGAGCAAATCGAAAGGGGAAAAGGAGCACTTTATGTCCATATACTGTGGTCTTGCGGCAAGAGATGGCGCTGTGTTTAAAGATGAACTTTACAACATCTAACCGGCCCAGTCAGATATTATGATCGAGGATAAGTCACTCCAAACTTATAGTCAGGATCGTCTAAGTAAATGTTATTTCACAATCAAGGGATTTAGCTGCTAACCTTCAACATTGTTGCGATCAATCTTCCATTCGCATCCTGTAAAGTTGAACTTTTCTTTGACATATCAGGGCATCAGGTGAGGCTCCCAATTAAGAAGACATCAATAATTGCACGCCAACAATAGTATGTCTTGTTACACATCTCAGTCAATGACTCCGATGCAGTGGCCTGAACATCATAAACAAGTGATGTTGTTGTGATGCTCGCGAACTGAACTGTAATGACTGGTTTGATAGATCTCGAAATAATGGGAGTCAGTGTTGGACAAGATACACTCTCGATACATATTCTCCCTTACTTTGTTTGATTTAAAGCTGGAAGTGTTTGCCAACATACTATGCAAATGTAACTAGATACAAAAGACTGCAGGCACGTCATTCTCTGACCAAGGCTGCATCAAACACGATTCAAGCATGTTACCCGTTCTTGCATGGGTGGGCGCATGCAGAGGTCCTGCTTTATCTGGAGGGTATTGAAGTGGTGATCAAGTTCCTAGTTCAATATTGCAGGTCTCGTGTCGGCATCGCAGTCAGAATAACACGCTAAGAAAATCACTCCACGCTCTTCGGAATGAACGTCTAATGACTTACATTTTTAGCTCCAGAGTGAACGTTCCATTTCTCTGCTCAAGGCCATCAATAAACTCTAGTCTTTGTTACGGACAATTTTGCATCATCACAAATATCTATCATCACGTCACATGTCGAATACTAACATCATCACACGTCTATTTTTCGCAGCCCGCATTCTCACAGAGCTGCCCACGTGCCCTTAAACATGCCCTCATTCCCGGTTTCCGTTGATCGGCCGCTCGACCTGGGCTTCAAATTCCCAATCCACTTTCCTAGTTATGTTGCCAGGCTCAATAGTGCTCTGATTTGGGCCCTGCCCGCGTTTAGTGAAGCGACGCAATTTCGCCCATTTGCAGGTTGGGCCTTCGAAATAGCGATGTCTTTTCGTGGCTTTGGCATTCCAACGAACAAAGATTATTACTTGAAACAGAAATGGGATGGGGAGGTAGGGTAAAGTTAGATGCTATGCAATTTGGGATCAATGAAATTACATGATGAAGAAAGCGGGATAGAAAAAAGAAACTTGCTTCAGTAAATGATATTTAGTTTACACGTGAGTTGGGATAGGTGAAGTTACCTGCTACAGTAATTGGGTCATAGTTAAAAATGAAAGCGTAGGTGATATTTGCAGTAGACACAATTGCAGACATGCTATGCGTTTGTGTTTTTAATAAAGTGGTTTCTATTCAACACAAACGATTATCGTCAAAGTTTCCATGCATCCATGCATTTCCATGCATCTTTATTTCTGTTAGGGTCAGGGCAGCACTGTCAATGACATGCATCATTATTTCTGTTAGGGTCAGGGCAGCACTGTGAATGACACGCATCATTATTTCTGTAAGGGTCAGGGCAGCACTGTGAATGACACGCATCATTATTACTGTAAGGGTCAGGGCAGCACTGTGAATGACACGCATCATTATTTCTGTTAGGGTCAGGGCAGCACTGTGAATGACATGCATCATTATTTCTGTTAGGGTCAGGGCAGCACTGTGAATGACACGCATCATTATTTCTGTTAGAAGGGTCAGGGCAGCACTGTGAATGACACGCATCATCAGGGCAGCACTGTG
>SDVV010036020.1:0-10994 GCA_016164225.1 Gammarus roeselii
GTAGGAGTGACGGAGGCAGGGTGGGTAGGAGTGACGGAGGCAGGGTGGGTAGGTGTGACGGAGGCAGGGTGGGTAGGAGTGACGGAGGCAGGGTGGGTATATGGGTGATGGAGGCCGGGTGGGTAAAAGTACATTCGCCACCCGAATAAGTTTGTTGCAATACAGACGGAAATGAAGTACGTATCCACCAGGAGTAGCTTTGGATGATGCCGTTGAAATTGTTGTAGAAATTAACAATATAAATAGACTCTGCATCGAACAACTTGGCGGCACTGTCTAACTGCATTAGATGTTACTAATTTTAAAAATATTAAAAATCTCATTTGAAATCTTGGGAGATAAAAAAATGGAACAATACAGGGAAGCGAATCGAATTTATGTTTGACATTGGGATTAATTACCAAGCAGACGTGCATTTCCCAAAACATTAGTCACAGGAAACAGTCCTGCTACAGTTACGAGCTCTGAGGCGTCGTTGAAGTAGCGAGTCATTCCTCTACAGCTACCGTCACTCATCCCTCTAAATAGTGAAGAGCATGTTATCATAGGAGAGAAGGGATTGCACTCCTCTCGAGCCAGGTACAAACATTTATTCATTTACGAGTGAAGAGTATTAGAATTTGCAATTGTTAATTCATTGTTGTTGGTTTAAACGGGACGAAAATCCATAATGCTTACTTCATTCACAACATTTGATCAGGATGCCTAGATTAGATTAGAGTGCCAAGGCTAGGTGAATGTCTAGATTAGAGTGCCAAGGCTAGGTGAATGACTAGATTAGAGTGCCAAGGCTAGGTGAATGACTAGATTAGAGTGCCAAGGTTAGGTGAATGTCTAGATTAGAGTGCCAAGGCTAGGTGAATGACTAGATTAGAGTGCCAAGGCTAGGTGAATGACTAGATTAGAGTGCTAAGGCTAGGTGAATGACTAGATTAGAGTGCCAAGGCAAGGTGAATGACTAGATTAGAGTGCCAAGGCTAGGTGAATGACTAGATTAGAGTGCCAAGGCTAGGTGAATGACTAGATTAGAGTGCCAAGGCTAGGTGAATGACTAGATTAGAGAGCCAAGGTTAGGTGAATGTCTAGATTAGAGTGCCAAGGCTAGGTGTATGCATAACAGTATGACAAAAATGTGTGTGGTTGGCAAACTATTGTTTGTGTCCTCATTCGAGATTAATTCATTAATTAGATTTCTTCCGCTCCCGTATGTTGCTCAGATCTATTTACATTTTGTGTGTTTGGCTCATAACAGAACCGACCACGCTAGCAGCGCGTCATGTGTTCACGCTTGTTTACAGACTCAGCGCGTCATGTTTTGTTCACACTTGTTTACAGACTCAGCGCGGCATGTTTTGTTCACGCTTGTTTACAAACACAGCGCGTCATGTTCTGTTCGTGTTTGTTCACACACACAGCGCATCATGCTTTGTTCATGCTTGTTTACAGACAAAGCGCGTCCTGTTTTGCTCACGTTTATTTACACACAGCGCGTCATGCTTCGTTCATGCTTGTTTACAGACACAGCGAGTCATGTTGTGGTCATCCTTGTTTACAGGCATCGCGTCATGTTTTGTTCATGCTTGTTTACAGACACACAGCATCATGTTTTGATCACAGACACAGCGCGTCACGTTTTGTTCAGGCTAGTTTACAGACACAGCGCGTCACGTTTTGTTCAGGCTTGTTTACAGACACAGCGCGTCATGTTTGGTTCATGCTTGTTTACAGACACAACGCGTCATGTTTTGCTCACGATTGTTTACAGACACAGCGAGTCATGTTTTGTTCATGATTGTTTACAGACGCAGTGGGTCATGTTTGGTTCATGCTTGTTTACAGACCAGCGCGTCATGTTTTGCTCACGATTGTTAACAGACACAGCGCGTCATGTTTTGCTCACGATTGTTTACAGACACAGCGCATCATGTTTTGTTTACGCTTGTTTACCGACACAGCGCGTCATGTTTTGCTCACGATTGTTTACAGACACAGCGCATCATGTTTTGTTCATGCTTGTTCACAGACACAGCGCGTCATGTTTTGCTCACGATTGTTTACAGACACAGCGCATCATGTTTTGTTCATGCTTGTTTACAGACACAGCGCGTCAAGTTTTGCTCACGATTGCTTACAGACACAGCGCATCATGTTTTGCTCATGATTGTTTACAGACACAGCGCGTTTATTACCGGAAAAATTTAATAATGACAAGCAGGTTTAAGTGTTGTTCACTGAGAAAATGAAATCTATTCTTCTTATTTGAAACGCTCGCGAGGAAAAAAGAACCTTCAGCTAGGGTCGGAACAATTAGTGAACGATAAATCTATCCAAAACTTTCCACTAAACCTTCAATTCTTTAATTAGCATTTGCGAATGTCCCGCCCATGGCACTGCATAGCGATGAGTAATATGACGACTGACTGGGTGGGTTCATAACAAATGCAAGCTCCGTAGGAATGCGATGCAATGAAGTTCCATGTACTAACCCCTTTTGATCTCAGCTGTTAAATCATTAGCGGATACTAACTGTGTGGTACAGTAGTGGAAGATAATTCGTGTATAAAAAAGATTAAGAGAAATCTTCAATGAACTTTTTGCAATAGACATCTGAACTCCTCGAAAATTTAATTGATACTATGCATCAAGAAGTAGGACTAGATTGAGTACCGTTAGAAATTTCAATATGAAGTCAAATTCCACGTGGGAAACGTCGAGTTTGTGTTTTCGGTTATGGACTAACCATACACGAATTTTCTTCCGCTACTGTACCTGTTTATACAAAGATATAGTGCAAGCCGCTTCCTATGTCCGTGAGACTGATGGTCGGCCACCATCAACTTCGGAACAATAGCAGTTGCCGTGAGAGCTGAGGGAACATTTGAGGGTGGGTCATCTTAGGTCAACCTTCCAACGACAATACTCCCTAAATCATTCATTCTGGGTTGCAAAGGTAGGACATTTTGTGGCAGAGCTGGAGGATACTCATGGCAGAGCTTAAGCATGTTGATTGCAGAGCTGTAGGCGCATGGTAGAGCGGAAGGATTTAAATGACAGAGCTGGAGAATACGCATGACTGAGCGGAAGAATGCACATGGCAGAGCGTTGGATGCACACAACAGAGCTGTAGAATGCACATGGCAGAGCTGAATGATGCACACAACAGAGCTGTAAAATGCACATGGCAGAGCTGAATGATACACATAACAGAGCTGTAGAATGCACATGGCAGAGCTGAATGATGCACATGACAGAGCTGTAGAATGCACATGGCAGAGCTGAATGATGCACATGACAGAGCTGTAGAATGCACATGACAGAGCTGTAGAATGCACATGGCAGAGCTGAATGATGCACATGACAGAGCTGTAGAATGCACATGGCAGAGCTGAATGATGCACATAACAGAGCTGTAGAATGCGCATGGCAGAGCTGAATGATGCACATGACAGAGCTGTAGAATGCACATGGCAGAGCTGAATGATGCACATAATAGAGCTGTAGAATGCACATGGCAGAGCTGAAGGATGCACATAACAGAGCTGTAGAATGCACATGGCAGAGCTGAATGATGCACATGACAGAGCTGTAGAATGCACATGGCAGAGCTAAAGGATGCACATAACATAACTGTAGGATGCGCATTGCAGAGCTGAAGAATGCAGATAGCAAGAGCTGAAGCATGCACATGGCAGAGCTGAAGGAAGCACATGGCAGAGCTGAAGGAAGCACATGGCAGAGCTGAAGGAAGCACATAGCAGAGCTGAAGCATGCGGATGACCGAGCTGAAGGATGCACATGGAAGAGCTGAAGGGTCAGGGCAGAGCTGTAGGATGCCTGTAGCAGAGCGGGGCCGCATGGCAGAGAGGATGGTACGTGACAGAGCTAAGAATGCTCATGGCAGAGCTGAAGGATGACCATGGTAGAACTGGAGGCGCGTATCAGAGCTGGAGACACATGGCAGAGCTGAAGGTAGGCATAAAGGCCCACTTACCTACCCAAGCACCACGTTCTCAGGGGAGATCGCTTCGCTTACCTTTGCGAGTGGGTGCTTTATCGAACACCCCAGCGCATCTCAGGGGAAATCTACTGAGAACAACCCCCCCCCCCCTCGACAGGGTAGGGGGTGTAAGGTGAGGAGGAGGAAGCTTCCTTAGCACAAAAGAAAGCCGTAGCAGCATAAGGAGATGGGGTTTGGAATACTCGCATGCATTGGACTACATTTGGCTGTCTATTTTTTTTAACTTTCATCGATAAGCACGATCCGAGTAGCTCGATGTTGGCGACGGAGTGCACAATGAGAAGATAAATGTTATTCTGAATTCCTGCACGAAAGTATCAAGAATAGGTCAAGGTGTGGCAGCGAATCGTGCAAATGAAAGATGTGGTCACCTACCTTGCTAAATTGCATTGGATTTGGTAGGCACTCGATGGTGCCGACGTTCAAAAGGGAGAATTCTTTCAATGGTGACCCAAGGATAGGTAGGCGCTCGATGGTGCCGACGTTCAACAAGGATAATTCTTCCAATGATGCCTCAATGATGACCCAAGGATTGGTAGGCACTCGATGGTGCCGACGTGTAACAGGGATAATTCTTTCAATGGTGACCCAAGGACAGGTAAGCACTCGATGGTGCCGACGTTCAACAAGAATAATTCTTGCAACGGTAGCCCAAAGACAGGTAAGCACTCGATGGTGCAGACGTTCAACAGGGATAATTATTTCAATGGTGACCCAAGGACAGGTAAGCATTCGACGGTGTCGACGTTCAACAGGGATAATTCTTTCAATGATGACCCAAGAGCGGAGACTCAATGAATAATCTTGCCTAAAATGACGTTCTTCAACTTTCTGTTTGAATTTTATCGGTTATTCAGTTACACGTTAGCTTATGAATAGTTTAGAAAGGTAACACGATAGCTAATAAATAGTTTACAGAGGTTAGAAGATAGCTAATTAATAGTTTACAGAGGTTAGACGATAACTAATTAATAGTTTACAGAGGTTAGACAATAGCTAATTATTAGTTTACAGAGGTTGGACGATAGATAATTAATAGTTTACAAAGGTTACAAAATAGCTATTGAATAGTTTACAAAGGTTACAAGATGGCTAATGAATAATTTACAAAGGTTTCACGATAGCTAATGAATAGTTTACAAAGGTTACACGATAGCTTGACAAAGGAAGCGAGAATTGGAGATAGTAAAACCGTTACTCCAAAGGAGGTCCAAGCAACTGTTGCGACGCTGGCAAGGACCCTTCCCCTCTCCTTCGTGAAGACAAAACATACCTGTGCAGCACCTTCACAGTGACCCCCCCCCTATTCTTGCCAACGCCTCTCCAGGCGCACTGAAATTATTATGGCCGGGCTCTGTTGATCCTAGTGGCTCAGCGTCTTACGGGCGAGCTGAGCCATTTTATGGTGTGCCGGGTACATGAGCTCACAAAACTGCGACGGTTAAGAGAAAAGGACCCATTACGACTCATCTTGGGCTGATTTATTAACTCGGAAATGTTTCTTACCGGGAATATTCCCGAATTGTAATTTGAGGAAGTGCTTGGTAGAGTTTATGGGCAATGAGTACAAACACAGTGCCTCTGAGATAAATTGGAAAAAGAGATATACACATAGATTACTACAAATATACATATTAATAAAACGCCAGTCCAGAAAAGTTGAATATTCAGATAATAAAAATGTGTTACTCGTATGATTTTAAATATTTTTGTCCACGCTAAATAATATGTCGTATTTCGGTGATCACGGTATGGCAAACTTCAACCAGTGACCTCAGTTAGCAAAAATAATTCTAGTGTTCAAGCTGTAGAAGTGGACAGACAACGTAACCAAATGACCCAGAATCATCGCTGGTAAAGACGAGCAATGGTATCAAATACAACTTCGCCTACGGACTTGATAGGGCACTTATGAAAGGTTATATTAATTTAAAGAGCCGTCTTCATTCCAGCAACAAGTTGTGGCGTGGTGTGAATGCCGTATTTTATTTCAACGGGCTTGCTTCGATTAAGTTCCTTAATTGCTCGTTTGCTCCAACATTCCAGCGCTCGAGAACCACTGGCAACTTTCCCTCAACAGTAAGTCGTTAGAGAACAATTACTAACTTAAATTGATCATTACAACTTTTGTCTGTTCGCTTTAAATTGGCTACACTCGAAGCCGCCGCAGAGCGAGAGATTGAAACAAGGCTACAACAAGGCGAGATGGGTTACAACGAATTATTAGAACACTTTAGTTCAGAATACAACATCACTCGTACACATATTGTAAACTCGACATTGTCCGCCACAGTAGAACGATGTTATCTCCCACGCTATAGTCTGAAATGTATAAAACAAAACGCGTTTGGATATTCAAGGTGTAAAATGCTTGCGTCAGCGAGTTCTGTTACGCTGTCACAGACATCGCGCAGGTGGCGCAGGACTGGGCGAGATTAGGACCCCTCCCTTTGCGAGGCACGCCAGGTGGCGCAGGACTGGGCGAGATTAGGACCCCTCCCTTTGCGAGGCACGCTAGGTGGCGTAGGATTAGGCGAGACTAGGACCCCTCCCCTTGCGAGGTGATTCAAGAAGGTCATTGAAGAATTAATCTTTCTAATGATTTAATGCCCGTTATTATCCTTACAAAATTGATGGACGTGCGACTGCACACTATTTTATTGCCTTCAAAAAGTTAACCATTTCAAAATATAAAATAAACTTCTTAAATTGATTAATGTACGACACATATAGAACTGTAAGGGGAGATATTAGTACCTAAGGTACGACACATATAGAACTGTAAGGGGAGATATCAGTACCTAAGGTACGACACATATAGAACTGTAAGGGGAGATATCAGTACCTAAGGTACGACACATATAGAACTGTAAGGGGAGATATCAGTACCTAAGGTACGACACATATAGAACTGTAAGGAGCGATTCCAGTACCTAAGGTACGACACATATAGAACTGTAAGGGGAGATATCAGTACCTAAGGTACGACACATAGAACTGTAAGGAGAGATATCAGTACCTAAGGTACGACACATATAGAACTGTAAGGGGAGATATCAGTACCTAATCATTTTGTTGGGGTTTTCTGGTGTTGAAAAAGATTGGCTTCGGCAACTTCTATTATTCAATGTTGGAAAAATGTTTCATTTTTTATACTACTACACGAGTGGGTTTTAACTATATATTTCATCCATGCGATTTTGTCTTTAAAAAGCGTAGGAGGGATACGACGAAAATTAGCCCAAAAGTTTTTTTTATTACAGAAAACTCATTCAAACCAATTTTAATACATCATTAGGGAGCTCCACAAAAGCCCCTGAGGATGTATTACACATAATGTAAACTTAAGCACGGAGAAGAGAAAATCTCTGGGATTATTTTTTGATTTTTAAAGTAGCTGTAAACGACTTTTAGTTTTTAAATTTTGAAGAAAAAAACTTCGTAATGATGAAGTATTCAACAATTCTTTTCCAACGATGAATAACATGTTACAACAGGTTAAAAGCTGCTTGATGAGACCCGATTTAAAAATGATTAAAAAAAATCCCGTTCAAGAAAATTCAAATCCGATAAAAAAAACTCAATCAAAACTCAAAAAACTCAAAAACTCATAACTGTAGGATCAGTTCCGATTTGTGTCCAACTGTTTAAACAGACAGGGACACGCACAGGACACGCACAGGGGCACGCACAGGGACACGCACATGACACGCACAGGGGCACGCACAGAGGCACACGCAAAGGGACACGCCCGCAGGGACACATAAGTACACACAGTGACCCAAACCTAAACACATGGACATGATACACATGGACATACACACAGGGACACTACAAGGACACACAGGGACACTCGAACGGACACACTCGAACACACACTTATTAAAAACCAGGGTCAATTACCCTATCGCATGTTACAGGACACTCACCGTTTTAGGGAAAAAACACCACGGCACTGCGTGAAACGCCGGGGCTTAGACACATTTAAAGATCTTAGAAGTTGGAACGTATTTGGATTCAATATCACACTACACAGATATCTGATAGGTACTTATATATTCTAAATGTTAGCTTAATAGCAACGGTAGTCAATAAATGTAAATGAACCGTAATAAAAAAAATGAGAGTAGAAAAATGTCCAACATGGGATTGTATGTAAAACCTACTCATGAACTGCCTGACACCATACAATCACAAATTTTCAAACTTTTTGATTAGTTGACACAAAAGATTACACATGGTCAGAATAAAAACATTCCAATAATCCATTCATATGAGCTGCGAATTGAACAGGTTCTTATTTGTACTACAAACGAAAAAATAGGGTCTTTCTTGTTTTTCTCGGTATGACAGCTATGAGATAAGATGTTTTTAAGTATGCATATACATACATAAAAACGTAGCATTGAGATGAGATGTTCTTAAGTATGCATATATATACATACATAAAAACGTAGCATTGAGATAAGAAGTTTTTAAGTATGCATATACATACATAAAAACGTAGCATTGAGATAGGATGTTTTTTTAGAATGCATATACATACATAAAAACGTAGCATTGAGATAGGATGTTTTTAAGTATGCAAATACAAACATAAAAATGTAGCACTGAGATAGGAAGTCTTTAAATATGCATATACATACATGAAAACGTACAAATCTTTATGCAGAGATACCGCAAATAAAACGCAAAACGACTCAATTTCTGACGTCTATTGCACAAGATAAGAGGACTTGCGAGTACAAGATAACAGGACTTGCGAGTACAAGATAACAGGACTTGCGAGTACAAGATAACAGGACTTGCGAGTACAAGATAACAGGACTTGCGAGTACAAGATAGCAGGACTTGCGAGTACAAGATAACAGGACTTACGAGTACAAGATAACAGGACTTGCGAGTACAGGATAACAGGACTTGCGAGTGTATGAAACAGGAAGGAAAACACATTGGAAAGGAAATGATGTCAATGAATAACAAATGATTGGCAAGGTGAATGTCATAAAAAGGGAAATTAGTGATGATGTTCAAACAGGCATAATTTGAGTGTACGTTTGGAGATACCTGTACTGCATCTCGTTCTTATACCAGTTAGAACACCTGGCATCTATTGAAGGTACCTGTACTGCATCTCGTTCTTGTACCTGGTAGAATGTCTATGGTGACACCTGGTATCTAGCTGATAAAACAATATAAATCGTTGACTTCTCGTGGTTTGTTGTCCCCACAATAGTACCACATGTCTGATAGACCACACGACCAACATTTCATGATTTGTAATGCAAATATGCGATTAAATTTGAAAAAAGAATTGTGACAATCGAATTCCAAGTATTAGCAGCTCTGTTCTTAAATAAAAGAGTTGGAATTGTGTTGCTACAAGATGAATTGGCCAATTCGTATGGTGCGGAAATTATACATAGGGTGATTTTCTACGAAAAAATCGTTACCAAAGTACGTTAAATGATTCAAGCATTGTTTAACAATCTTGGCAGTGGAAAAGTTGACGCGTTACACAGTGGGAGAATATTCCATTGCTAAAAAGAGGCAGTGTGGTCACGTCAGGTGGCAAGTGATTGTGTTCTCCTCACAAAAGAGGCAGTGTGGTCACGGCAGGTGGCAAGGGATAGTGTTCTCCTCACAAAAGAAGCAGTGTGGTCACGGCAGGTGGCAAGTGATAGAGTTCTCCTCACAAAAGAGGCAGTGTGGTCACGGCAGAAGGCAAGTGATGGTGTTCTCCTTACAAAAAAGGCAGTGTGGTTACGGCAGAAGGCAAGTGATAGTGTTCTTCTCACAAATGAGGCAGTGGTGTAACGGCAGGTGGCAAGTGATAGTGTTCTCCTCACACGTTTGTTGAGTACGAATAATACGTCATGGGTTGGTTTAGTAGTTAGAAGCCTACACGTAAATGCAGCAAGTCAGAAAGATATGATCAAGGCTGCAGTACAAAAAACTTTTTGCAGAAGTTGTTCGACAATTTCGAAAGTTGTTGATGATGCAACATCATTTGGTTAAATTCTCGGCAACAAAAGATACGTGATCTTTCCAGTGGAGCCTCTTCTGCTATTGCACCGAGAGACCTTGATTTACTACAGTTAAGATTGGTTGAACCTTCAATTTGACCAGTGTATTGGGAATGGGTATCTTCCTCATGGAAAAAATCATAACCGGCGTTTTGTCAGAATGTAACGTCAACTAATTAGATATAACCCAGTTTGAAATGTGGGTCAGTGGATAATTCACTTAAATAATAATATTTGGACCCTTGCGGTACCTATTTATTAAGCGTACTGACAGAATGTGACTGTTTATGGCAACTCCCTAGCAGGTATCTATCAAGAAGATGACCATTTTGACAGCTTTTGTCTATGCAACACAATCCATAATTCTGTAATTTCACCACCTAACTTTCATGAGCCAACACAATCGAAATCTTTGCTGAGGTCCATAAATGTTGCAACAGTGACTTCTTCACCATCGTAGCTATGAATAACATTTACAGCTAATTTTAATAATGCATGTTCTGTATTCGAGAAAATCTGGAAGCCATATTGATTTTGGGTAAGATCTAAGTATAATGAGTTTGTAACTCGGGTTAAAAGATAAGTTGTTTATAAAGGATCAACGTGCCAGCCTTGAGAAGCGCTTAAAAGGTTGCGTCGGTACAGCAACAAAAAAATTAACAAAACAAAAGGAAGACAAACTCGGCCCCAGACTCGGCATCAGCCTCTGCACCAGTCTTAGCACCAGCCTCAGCACCAGCCTCAGCACCAGTCTCAGCACCAGTCTCAGCACCAGCCTCAGCACCAGCCTCAGCACCAGCCTCAGCACCAGTCTCAGCACCAGTCTCAGCACCAATCTCAGCACCAGTCTCAGCACCAATCTCAGCACCAGTCTCAGCACCAGTCTCAGCACCAGTCTCAGCACCAGTCTCAGCACCAGTCTCAGCACCAGTCTCAGCACCAGTCTCAGC
>SDVV010036021.1:0-10993 GCA_016164225.1 Gammarus roeselii
CACACACACAAATATATACCGCCCTACGGGGGAGTCTGTGCATTAACTTTGCGTTGGGACTCCGGTGGAACATAGAAGCAAATAATAAATATATATATATATATATATATAGATATATAGATATATAGATATTGATATAGATATAGATATATATTGCATAGTATTCACTCATTTAGTGACACTTAATGGTCATAATTAGTTTAGGATGTGGAGAAATGACTTCCAGTAGAGATAGATGGCAATTGTTGAATTGAAACTTTGTTTCTGCGCTGCAAAATCAGGAAAAAAAATAATCTTAGACTGTCTGGTATGACGGCAGCTGATGACGAGCATCAAAAACACCTGTCACAGTCCTAATATTTTACTCAACATTTTATTTTTAAGCAACTTATATATACTAATGTAGTCATACTCTTTCAATTTGTACTCTCAAACTTTTAATTCACATTTCAATTATTGATAAATGAGGGGTGGGGGAAGTCACCCCGATTGGTGCAAAAAATCACCCCCGATTTGGGGGCCATAGCTTGCCGCACGGTTTTCTTTAAATAACTTCTTTTTGGTAGATGATAGAATATTGAAACTTACGGTGCTTCATGATCATCATAGGAGCTATACACACCGTAAATACAAAGTTTCTCGACTGCGTACTTTTTGAGTTGTTTCAAAGTATGCAAAAAATGCGGGGAGTCCCCGGTTGATGCTATCAGTTGATTTAAATTAAATAGTACTTCTCTCTTGCCTGACAGGTCTTTTTTGATGCTGTCTTTTGCTGCAATCATTCATAATAGTCAAAGTTTTTTTTTTTGGCATTTCATCATAGGAAACAAAGTTGTTTCTTCAATAATTGCTAGGTAACTAATTTCACAGGGAGTCATTTCTTCACATCCTGAAATAATTATAACCATGCATTATCAGTAAATGAGCAAATAGCTATTACAAAAAATATGATTTGTGTAAACATATGATGGAACAATTGAACAAGGTATTTTTTATTAATTCTATATCAAACTAATTGCATTATTGTGAATACAAGGCATGCTAGATAAAGTATTGTTACCTTAACATGAAGACATCATAAAAAAGTTTGCTCCTAGGTATAGAACAGAAGTTAACACATTTCAATATTGCTGTGGTGTAATGTTTTCAGATCATTTAGAGTCAACCAGGGTGACTCCCTAAATTTTTTTGCATACTTTAAAATAACTCCAAAAGTACGCAGCTGAGAAACTTTGTATTCACGGTATGTATAGCTACAATTATGACCATGAAGCACCACAAGTTTCAACATTCTATCATCAATCAAATAAAAAGTTATTTACAAAAAAAACGTGCGGCAAGCTATGGCCCCCCACTGTGGGTGATTTCCGCCACAAACATGGTGATTCCCCGCACCCCGCATATATCAATAATAGAAACGCAAAATAAAAGTTTGAGAGTTCCGATAGAGAGAGTATGTGTATATTAGTAGCTATGTATCTGTTGCTTAAAATAAAATGTTGAGTAAAATATTATGTCTGTGACAGGTCATTTTGATTCTCTTCTTTTGCTGCAGTCATACTCACTTATCGAAGCAATTTTTACCCAATTTCACCACCGGAAACAAAAGTTTTTCTTCAAAACTTGCTTACTAACATTACTCAAAGTCAGTTCTCCAGATCCTGAACTAATTATGACCCCTAAAATATCAGTAGATAAGCAAATATTGCGTAAAATTTTATCTTTTTAAGAATATGATGAAACAAGTTGTAACGTAACAAAGATTGAAGATGATTGTATGAGATAGAGGATAGTGATAGTGAAGGAGGGTCAAGATGAATAAAGGACACAGGACAGACATTGAAGCTATTTATGGAATTGACTGTGCAGGGAAAACTACCACTCTTGCTAGTTTTGATGATTTATTTATTTCATGTAACACAGTTACATGACAGTTTGAACCTAATTAATCACAAATGAAGATTTGGAGCACAACCTAATTAAACACCAATGAAAATGGTCTCATCAACTTAGTAATGAGCCAGCTATGCAATTCAGAAGAGACCCCCACAGCTGCCGTCCGAATCTTTCGATGATCCACCACGCCTAACATGAAGAATTACCACGGCGTTGCTCCAGGGCTGTGAAGAAAATGCCCCGAAGATTGATACAGGTGCCAGGCGTTCTGCGCTTGCAGCTTTGCTGCAGATGTATGCTTCACAATTGCAGCTTCCCCCCCATTGAACCCTGACGCTGGATGTGTTGGGTCTCTGCTTTCACAGCTGTTGTCCTGTCTCCCTTTGACGATGCCTTGGCAGATTGATACCAGTGACAGGCGTACTGCGCTTGCAGATGTGCAACGGCTGAACAAGTAATGGTTGCAGCTCCCCTCCTGTTGCGCCCTGATGATGGATGTGTAGGGTCTTTTCCACTCGTGGCTCCTCTTGAAAAAGATACTCCTGCCTATTGATACAGGTTGCAGGGTACTGCGACTGCCCCAGGCTAAACCAGGCCCTGGCCAAGGCCCCTAGTGGCTGCTTGACCCTCCCTCGTCAGTGTCAGTCTTGAAGCCTGTCTACTCCTTACGCAGTGCCTCCCCGCATTCCCTGTCGCCGCTCTGGTTCATGGCCCGACTTTGAATCACCCACAATGCTTTGATCTTATTGGTCCGATGTCATGGCCTTGACTTCCAATACCACGCCCCTTCCAAACAATAAGAACAGTGTAGACTTGAAATTACATTACACTGTCTCCCTTCCCGAAAAGTAAATTTCACGCAACGCTTGCATTTTATCCGTAAATCATTACGTTCCTCCCCTCACCTTCTTACGCTGGCCTTCTTACTCAGACCTTCTGACCGTTTGTGGTTCCCTGCTCCTTGCTTCTATTGCCTACTCTGACATTCAACCGTGCATTTTCTCCACGGAGCTTCCTCTTGCTAACTCACGTTATGTTCCTTCATCCAACAAGGCCTCTGGGATGTTTCTGATGCCCCTTGACGTGTTGTACTATCACCCATTAGCGTGTGGAAATGCTACCAAGACAATATGCCATCTTGGCATACCATGAAGGTTTCCCTTGTTGGCCGGGGCTTCTCAATAAGCATCCCTTGGAACACAAAATGTTGACCACCTCATGCCATTCACCACAAGCTAGTTCTGGGTTGTCCATTCAACCCCTTAGCCACTCTGTCAAAGTGAACAAGTATACAGCAAGACTCTTCTCTGAAGATGTGAGTTTGTAACTGGATGACCGTGAACACAACACACACAAAAATAATAACACGATAAATAAAATTGACACCCTCTGCTCCTTGAGAAATATCATGGCCGGACAGCCTAACAATAGGAACCCATAGAGGAATGCATGAACTTCCTTGAGGTGCCTTAGGATGAGGGTTTGAGCATCATGAAACCACCATGAGGTTACTTTTTACATGGCATTACTGTGAACTCTCTGGTCTCAATCCACAACAAGCATATACATCAAATACAGAATAGGAAACTACTACAACCCACAGCCACCTACAATTACTAAGAGGTAATTGGACAGGCATTGAAACCCCGCTATAGTCCGGACCAGGCATCTTGACTAGTCAGGATAAATTTTTCTCCTCCCTCAAACTGGTTATGACCTAACATTGTCTGTATGTGCTATCAATACATCTGGAGCCGACTGTGAAAAAAAAACTTGCGTTAAGTGTTTCTGTTTAATGAGGACCTGTGTGAAGCTCATAACTAAATTCCACGATACATAGACATGACTTAGGTTAGCTTACTCTAATTATTATTCCATGGTAACAATGCACAGGATCGTGACATCTGCAGCTGCGGCGCCCCCTGTCCTGACTTGAGATAGTTCACCCTGAAGGAGGGACTAGTTTTTGCTGACAATTCCTGTCTGCTTTGTTTTCTATACCGTTGCAATTAGCTGCTGCACTGCCTTGTTGGTGTCCCGTGCCAACCGCTGTCAGCCGGCATGGAATCGGCCTGTATGAACTAGGCCGCTGCGATACAAATAACATGGGCGACGACGCCCGCTCGGATGCGTGTTAACGGTTGCCAGGTGGCACTGCTTGTCGGTAGCATTGGGCTGTTTTAACCCTACGTGGTTGCTAGTGAAGGAACAAAGAATCTTTGATTTTGCTGTGTATGGGAAAACTAAGTTTGTTGGTAGGTTGGCTGACATCCTCATGCTCTTAATGGAAAAAATGGTCGCTAGGCTAGCACATAAACAGAAAGGTGTTATCAGATATACACACATGTGGTGAAAAAACATTTGTATGTTTACAAGTTCAAACTATTCAAAATAGCTCAAATATTCCTGCACAGCCTTGGCAACACAAAAGATATATGACAAATGGAGATTTATGAGTCTAAAGTTTGCACAAATCAAACAAACTCAATTAGAAATTTACCTCGTGTAATTACCAGTTCTCACACACAAAATGCCAGTATTATACCCCAAATATCTACCCAATCAATTTGAGCTTGCACACCGTAACACACAAATTATTTGTCAAGAACATGCCGCCGCTACAGTCACGGCGTACTTAAATTACATTGTTTTGTTGACATTAAATGGGTCAGTTGACAGTAACCATATAAGTGATAATTTCAAAGCAACAGAAGACGGTTTTTCAAAAATGGAAAATTGTTAGTAAACAATTTAATTGAAGAAATATATTGTACCCCAACAAGGCAACACAAGAGATTTATATATATTAGAAATTGAAATGAAATTCACAGCTACTTCATGGGTATTGACGACTATGGTTAGTTTGACAGTGCCGACCAACAAAATAACACATTATTATTTTTCCCTGGCCTGGCAGCACAAATTATATTGGAACCTACACAGTTACCCACTACATAATATGGTGTGTAACAATAGAAATTCACTATGCAGTATTTCTTTGCTAGTAACACAGTACACTGACCAACGCGTTGTCAGTTCATGAATCAATTATACAATAAGCGCAGTATTTCACATGCGAGAAGGTTTGACCCTGTTGCTGCAAAATGTGTGGGTTATTTTTTTCCAGATTGAGCACACAAATATTATTGAAACCAAACAATTACAGCTGCAGAATATGGCATGATAAAATTTGAACTTATACTAGGTAGCTAATTAAAAGTGTACACAAACCAATATTCTGAAAATATTGCTACACACCCGGTGAGTTTGACACGATAAAAATTCACACAAATCAAAATGACCCGATTAGAAATTTAATTTATGTAATTGAAAGTTCATGCGCGTCAAGTTCAATTTCACTTCACATTTAAGTGTTCACAACCCAAAATGACCAAATTACTTTACACACACAGAGTCGACATAGTACACTGACTAACTCTGAGTCAATTCATAGACTACTAATTCACTCTTGTCAATGCCACAACTATCTACAGGACAAATGTTCAACACTGTAAATTTGACGCATTGAAATTAAACTTTCCCTCAGTAATTTAATGGGTCCACCAACACAAATGAACGGATAAATTAGTTCCACACCAACCGTAGTCCAACACTGTACTATGACTAACACTGGGTCAGTTGAGGAATACATTAAGTTCTCACTGCAACCCTTCCCACTTAATTCACACAGTCATCGTCGACTCACCCATGTTGGCTTAAAAAATATTACCTCATAATTCTTAGTTATACTCACCGCTGAATTTTAAAAAGTTAGTTGTATCCACCGTTGTTGTGAATTCCGAGAAGTTTGTGTCAATCTACTGCAGTTAAATTAGCACACCCCTAATATCTAACGCCAATACAACTCATTACCACTCATTGCTGGCACTGTGATTCATCAGACAAAAAACATAAGTAAATGCGCCTGTCAACACTTTTGCACATAACTGTTCTGGCACTCTGTTCATCCATATATTCTTGCACAAGGTTAACACTGAATATAATATATATATACTGGGTTATTCACCCCAAAGTGGCCCACACAGTCAATCCAGAGAAGGTGAAAGAAAACATTAGGATATAGTTGGAGGTAGAATTGAAGACTAAATTGCAGCCTGCATGAATCCTATGTGATTCGTTACAAGTGGTCGCAGGGTGCCTTGCTCATGCAGAGTCCTGTAACAAAACTAAGATTGAAAAAGATAGAGGATAGTGATAGTGAAGCAGGGTCAAGGTGAAGAAAAGAGACAGGACAGACATCAAGGTTATTTATGGAATTGACTGCAAGGAAAATGACTTCTTGTGCTGGTGTCGATGATTTATTTAGCCACTCATTAAACACAGTTACATGATAGCTTGAACCTAATTAATCACAAATGAAGATTCGGAGCACAACCTAATTAAACACCAATGAAAATGGTCTGATTAACACAGGTTTGAGCCAGCTACGCAATACCAAAGGTACCCCCACAACTGCTGTCCAAAGCTCTCGATGATCCACCACGCCTAACATGAAAAATCATACGGCGTCGCTCCCCGTCCTTGAAAAAAATGCGCCACAGTTTGATTCAGGTGCCAGACGTAATGTGCTTGCACCTTTGCTGCCAATGTATGCATCCTAATTGCAGCTTCACCCCGGTTGAACCCGGGTGCTAGATGCGTAAGGTCTCTGTCCCCACAGCTGTTGTATTGTCTCCCCTTGAAGATGATGCCCCCGCAGATTGATACCGGTGACAGGCGTACTGCACTTGTAGACTTGCAGCGGATGAACAAGTAATGGTTGCAGCTCCCCTCTTGTTGCGCCCTGATGATGGATGTGTAGGTTCTTTTTCCCCCACGGCTGCAGTCACGGCCTCCCTTGAAGGTGATGCTCCCGCGGATTGATACTGGTCGCATGGTACTGCGACTGCCCCTGGCCGCACCAGGCCCCCAGCGGCCGCTTGACCGCCCCGCGTCAGTGTCAGTTTTGACGTCCCTCTACCCCTTATGCAGTGCCTCCCCGTGTTCCCTGTCGCCTCTCTGGTTCATGGCCAACTTTGAATCACCCAATCACCCACAATGCTTTGATTATATTAGTTGGACGTCATGGCCTAGACTTCCAACACCACGCCCCCTTCCACACAATAAGCACAGTGTAGACTTGAAATTACATTACAAGTAAAAAATGTATTTATCCAATTCAATAGCAAACTAATTGCATTAACATGGATACAAGGCATGCTAGGTAAGGTATTGTTATTTTGATATGAAAATATGCTGAAAAAAAGTTGTTTGTGGGTGTTAAACATAAATTAACACTTAGGTCTAGACTTGTCACCATGTGTAATAAACATTGGGTCATTATAAAATAAGTTAGGCATTTTGGAATCAGCTGTGGTATTATTATTTTGGGTCATATACTTCCAGATGTCATTATATGTGTAAAGAAATTCATTTAATTACGTTTCATTGAAAAAAACAGATATTTACTAACAAAATAGGTGCGGGGGAACACCCCTGATCGTCTTTTCACCTGGGGAATTCCCTGCGGTTGAATACCTGTATATATCTACAAAAGTTTGAATACATTTCTTTTCAAAATCCTTCTTACGCAACAAACTACAACACATCCCGAGTGTCAACACCAAATTTGGCCCTAATCCAATATAAACTCTAGCCACAGCATCAAAGTTTGCAGAACATCAATTTTTCCAAACCAAAATTATCATGGACCTAGAAAACACACCTTCACCTTGACGAATTTTCATAAATTCAATGCATGTATCAAATTTCTACAAGTAGCTGATACTGCTGCAGCTGGTCGTGGTGCTACTGCTGCAGCTGGTCGTGGTGCTGCTGCAGCTGGTAGTGTTGCTGCGGAGGGTGGTGGTGTTGTTGCGGCTGGTGGGAGTGTTATTTTGTCTGACTGTGGTCCGGCTGCAGCTGGTCACGGTTCTGATGCTGATGGTTGCGGTGTTGTTGCATATGGCTCTGGGGCTGCCGCCAGTCGTGATGCTGCTGTGACTGGTCGGGGTGGTGGTGGTGCTCCTAATTGGGTTGGTGAGGCCGCTGGGTCAAATAATCAGAATTTTCTCCTGCGCTGAGCTCCAGCTGTTTTTTAAGTGATTTTAATTTTTTAAAAGTTGGCCGTGTAAACGTCAACTCACTAGCTAATAAAGTCGATTTTATCTCAAATTTACTTTTGAAGCAGGGTTACATGTGTTGGCTGTTAGTGGGACGTGGTTGTTGCCTTCTGTTGCATCATCCTTCATCGACATTGCTGACTACAGTTCCGTCTGGAAAGACACGGATGGCACAGCTAAGAAGCATGGATTGCTGCTGTACTTGCATAAGGACATATCATTTTTGGTGTTTGAGGTGCCCATTCCTAATGTGGTGGTTGTGTACCTAGTTGATTTTGATTTGTGGATTGATCATTTTTGGTGTTTGAGGTGCCCATTCCTAATGTGGTGGTTGTGTACCTAGTTGATTTTGATTTGTGGATTATGGCTGTTTATTGGCCTCCTTCTTATACAATTTTAGAGAATACCGGCTTGATGGACTTTTTACTGAACTTTTGCCCTGGCAAGGAGATGATCATTGCAGGTGATTTTAATTTACCAACAATTGACTGGTCCTTGGACCTTATTGGTGGCCACATCTGGCCAATTGATGTGCAATTTTTAGACTGTTCCTCATCTCTTGGACTTTTGCATTGGGTAAGAGAGCCTACTTTTTTACTCTCTGACAATATACTGGATCTTCTTCTTACATCTGAGGATGATCATGTTGGTGAGGTGTTTGTTTTTGCCTTCGCTGCCTTGCTGCCAGCATTCTCCTGTTGTGTTGGAGTATATCTTCAGTGGGGAGGGGCTGGAGCGGGTGGCTGTGGGGAGAGACGTATTTGGCACAAGGGGAATTATGGCAGAATTTCAAAGGCTCTGTCCCAGATTGACTGGGGGTTAGAATTTACCTTTTCTTTGGTGTGTGAAGATTTTCATTTCTTCAGTCTGTCTTGTTGTCCCTCATTGATAAGTTCATACCTCTCATGCCTGTTTGTTCTGGCCCCTTATGGGCTATGAGGGCCCCCCCTGCTCTTGCTCAAGAGAGATCAGAGGCATGGCTTGCATACAAGCGGGTCAGAGGGTCGCAACTCAGCCAGTGCTCTTGAAAGATAACACATATTTAGTGAGCTGAATAGGCACTATAGAAACTTTTCCATTGACTCCAGGAAGAATTACAAGTCTAATTTACTTAACAGGCCTGATAACCATAAGCTGTTTCATGCTTATGTGAGAAATAAAAAGATTGGTTGTCCAGCTGTGTGTCCTCTCCGCTTGCCGACAGGCGAGATAGTGCAGAATTCTGGTAGGATGTGCAAAGTCTTTGCTGCTTCTTTTTCAAGAGTCTTTGTTAGTGCAGCTCCAACCCACCCAACCCCTTTCCAGTTCTTTGCGAGGAGTTTGGCGGATGTTGACTTTCCTAGGTTGGAGGTCCAGCGTGTCCTTTCCGCTCTTGATCCCAGTTCCAGAGTAGGTCCCTCTTTGTTTGATTTTTCAAAAGTCATTGAGAACGGGAATGGTCCCTGAAGCCTGGAGCAGATTGTTGGTTGTACCAATATTCAAGGCCAAGTCCTACACTGATTCTTTGAATTACAGGCCTGTGAGCTTGACATCAGTTTGCTGTAAATCAATGGAGAGAATGGTTGTATCACGGTTGACTGAGTATCTTGAGAGCAGTAATATTTTATCACCTCATCAGCATGGTTTTCGGAGAGGCCGTAGCACTGAGGACCAATTGCTGTTGACCTATGATGATGTTGGAAGGTGGATTGATGAGGAATGTATTGTGGATGTTGTGATGCTGAATTTCTCAAGGGCATTTGATGTGGTGAGTCATGCTGTGCTCCTATCCAAATTGGAATTCTTAGGCGTTTGTAATTTTTTGCTAGCCTGGATCTCTGCATTCCTCTCTGGCAAAGTGATGAGCATTTGTGTGAATGGCAGCGTGAGCAGCCCAGTTGCTGTGACTAGTGGTGTGCCTCAGGGTTCTGTCCTTGGGTTGCTGTTGTTCCTGATTTATATTAATCACATCTCTAGTGGTCTCTCATGCAAGTTCAAAGCATTTGCTGATGACTACAAGTTGTACTTCAGATACTTGCGCAAGGACACTGAGTCTGCCGCTCAAGGTGTCCAATCACTGCAAAATGGGTTGGATGCAGTTGACTTTGTTGCACGGTCATAAAACCTTGGACTGAATCCAGATAAGTGTGTTGTGCTGCGATTTTTTAGAGGGCATATTGATTTTGCTGCTTTGGTTCCAGCTAACCAGTACGTCCAGCTGGGCAGAGTGGTGAAGTTTGTTCCTACACACAGAGACTTGGACGTCAGTGTAGATACCAGTCTCCGATTCCACCATCATATTTGTGTGGTGGCTGCAAAGGCTGGTGGGTTGGCCAACTGTTTGTTGAGATCAATTGTTTGCAGGTCGCGAGAATTTATGCTGTCTCTATACGTTTCGCACATTCGTCTCCTTATTGAGTATGCATCCTGCGTTTGGAACACTGGATATTGGGGGACTGCAGGCTGCTGGTGTCTGTCCAGAGGAGATGGACTAAAAATATTGATGGACTTTCGAGCATGGACTATGGTGATCGTTTGAGGAGCCTGGATTTGTTTTCCATCAAGAGTCGGCTTCTTAGGGCAGACCTGATCAAATATTGGAAAATTTTGCATGGAAACTCAGAGGATTTGCTAACTATGTTTTCTTTGGCTCTGAGAGTTGGTACTAGAGGTCATGGGGCTGAAGCTGGCGTTTCCTCCTTGCTCCTCTGATGTCCGCAGTAGGTCCTTCAGTGTGAGATGTGTTGGTGTGTGGAATGGCTTGCCTGCTGACATAGTGCAGTTGACAGATATCATTCGCTATAAGCAAGCCCTTGCTGATCTGATGTATGAGGAATTTTTAGATTTTGACTAGGCTGATGAAGTTTAATTTATTGGTGGGGTTGTGTGTGTAAGCATGTATGTTTTTTTTTTTAGTGTATATGTATATGTGTGTATATATGTATGTGTATGTTTTATATTGTGACCAACAAAACTGCTGTATGATCAGTTGCCTG
>SDVV010036022.1:0-10993 GCA_016164225.1 Gammarus roeselii
ATGTTCCAAGGTTTCGTTGTTGGTCGACTTCAGTCATGTGCTGGTCTGTCATCACGTAAGATGAATTTCTATTGTGTGATCCAATGTGCATAACAGTGCATTTTTCAAAATTAAAATACATTTGCCACTTGTCAGACCAGTCCACTAGTTTATCAAGATTCCTTTGGATAGTAATGCGATGTTGCTCACAGTTTATCTGCTGGCAGAGTGTAGTGTCGTCAGCAAATTTTGGTAACTGACTAGCGATGTCGGTGCCGAGGTCATTTACATGGATTATAAAAAGAAGGGGTCGAAGAACACTGGCCTGGGGTACTCCTGATGTTACCCCAGCCCATTGACTTTTTCCCTGGCCAACACAAACCCGTTGCTTGCGGCCCATGTGCCAATTTCGATGCCACCTGCCCACGTTTCCAGTTATGCAAGCGCCTCCATTTTTTTCAGTAGGCGTTCATGGGGGACCTTATCGATCGCATTTTGAAAGGCAAGATAAATAAGATCGACAGCTTTGGTTTCATCGTATATCTCAGTGACCTTATTGAAAAGAGTCCAGGAGATTGGACAGGCAGCTAAACTTGCTTTTGAAGCCGTATTGGGCTTCCTTGATGACGTGGTTTTTATCAACCATTCCAAGGTTTTGTCGACCACAGATGTGAGACTGAATGGTCCAGTGTTTCGTAGCTCTTGCCTACTACCCTTCTTGAATATGGCCGCGGTTGTGATGTTTGCTGTTTTTCAATTATCTAGAATAATTCCAGAATTCTGAACCTGTTTAAGACCTCTGCTAGTAGACTACTTATGATTTCGGAGAGGTTCCGTAACATTCTCGAATGCAGATCATCTGGTCCTGTAGATTTGTAAGTATTCAAATTGCTGTGTTGTTCCTCTACTTCACCAACGAGGAAGTGAATACTTCCAACGGTTGCACTCCTCCAGGCAGTTCAACTTCGGGGGTATTATTTAGATTATCATCTGTGATGAGGGTTGCAGAGTATTTGTAGAAGTATCATATACATGAATGTATTGGATGTTTTTGATCACCTGCACTATTTCGTTGAGGGAGTAACGCTGTCACGAAAAACACGACTCTCCTTATCAATTGCATAGAACTCTTTAGGGTAGCACTCGGCCAATTTAACAACTTTTTTTTCCTGTTGCTCTCGGCGCTTCTGAACTCTCTTCACATTTCAACCCGCCCGCTCATGCGCTTGTTCTGACCCTTGTGTCGGATTAGTTTTGCGGACTTGATACAATGTCTGTCGGCAAGCAATTACTTCTTGAACTTCATTATTCAGCCGAAAGGGATTGTTTATTTGTACTGTTCTTTTAATGATGTATCGCTTGTTTGCACCCCTTTATTTCTAAGATATGCGAAGTATTCATCAGCTGTCCTGCCATCGAATTGGTACCCGCAGTCTATGTTTGTGATTTCGTCCTTCAAGCGGTCAAAATTTGCTCTTCGAAAATGGTATAGTTTGATTTGCTGTCATTTAGAATTCAATAGTATGGTGATCGCCTATTTATTTCTTTACCTGTTACCAATTCTTCTAATTGTTCTTTAGTCGATAAAACAAGGTCCGAGATGTTTGGACCTCTGGTTCATTTTTCCACTTACTGTTTTAAATTGTTATTATTGACGAGTCGTATCAATCTGCCAACCCGTAATTCAGCTTTAAGTGTTGTCTAATTGTTGCCAGATATGTTGAAGCCCTCCATCAAGATACTCTCATGGGATGAGTCAATGATACTTTGGTATGTTTGGTTTGTTAGTGAGTTACCAGCTGACAAAACCCAAAACGTTAAAGTTAAAGTTAGCTTCTGTGAGCAGTAATATTTCAAGTGCAAACGGTGCTTGCAGTTTCAAGGCACGGTATTTGTTGGGGCTCTGCGCATAATTTTCTGACTCCCCAAAAAATAAATAAATTTGATTTAATTAAAATTATTAAATAATATGAAATGCGGTTGAGTATTATGGGCAAGCACCTGTACCATACCAGAGCAAGGACCAGGACATGACAAGAAATCAATCTTTGGTATTGTGTAATTATCAATTCCCAACTTAACTGAGAGAAGACATCCGAAGTAATATAGAAAGGGAAAAGAAGGGAAATAGGAAAGCCGGCAAGAAAATCAAGGACGCTGTTGCTTCACAGCGTGTAATCTTGTCACTGGTGAGGCGCCAGCAGGAGGTTGGCGTATAAACCTTAGTTGATTCACTGTTCTATGCCAATCCGCAACATAGAATGAAGGCTGCACAAAAAAATGATTGGCTAAACCAAATATACCACATGGGAGACAATTACACACCATTCTGTCTGCCTCATGCAGGCAGACAGACAGATTGCGTGCATGTAGTGAATGAACATGAAAAACAAAAATAGGATACCCCTATGGGTGTAGTTACCAGGAATAAACTGAGAGGCTTAAGCTCCACAATTCTAAGAAATTACATCAGAACATAATTTGACTGTTATGTTTATTATTAGGAATTATGAATGCATAATTCTCCTCTTACTTGAATGTACAAGCCTGTATAGTTGTTGTAGGATAATTGAACCTATTTGAAAATATGTGTTATTTACACTATATATCTAAACATAGGCACGAGCCAAGGTAGGGGAGCTATTCAGACCTAAAGATTGCTACCATGTAAACAGCATACCAATTTGAATATCCTATTATAGCTAATCAATGATAATGTATTGGTTATATAAATATACATATATGTACACATTGAAAATGCTTGAAATGAGGGCTGAGGAATTCCCAATAGCTAGCTGCAACTGTACATTTCTGTAAGGTTGAAATCCTGTATCCAGGTGGATACAGGGAATATCCTACTGTAGAAATCTATAAAGTAATTATTAGTCTGCTCTAGATTTAGAAACCTTGAATGAGATACTGGAGTAGGCACATTATTGAAATACTTTTATTCTTACCTGACTTCTGTGGAACTCTTTAGGGTTCCAAGGTGTAGCCTTTGTTAATTTAGTGGGTGATTAATTTACCATGTGTATTGGCCAGTAATACCTAGTTGAGTATTTAGTATTTGGTTATATTTGCCCTGTAACACTTAAAAAGCGAGCAGTGAAATTCCTAGTTTCTCAGTCGAGTCTTTCCTACTCATTTAAATATATACACTTCGCTAGTTAACTATTATTCACACTAACTGAAGACACTTGCCACAAAGTAACTAGCTTTGGCATGTTGCAGCAGTTCGTCTCCACAACGAATTGGATTTCTAACACTCAATGGATTCTCTGCTATCCAAATTGTACTATTCACTTCCACTAAAATCTGGTAGTGAAAAATTGAAATCTTGTTGCTTGGCCTAGCCTAGTTGGTTGTGGCCTGACATAGCCTTGCTGGTTGTGGCCTGGCCTAGTCTAGCTCTTGAGTAGGCCTATATCACTAACACGTTGTATCTAGCACAATGTTACTTTGAATTAGTAACATTCGCAGGGCCGTCGTCACAACACACACGGTTCCGACTATTTAAATACATGTGTTCCAGAAAAAACACATGATTCAAATAGAAACAGACACACGGTGTGTTGCTTGATCGAAAGCCCTTTCGGGTGTTTATCTGGGAAGGCGTTGTTGCCATATTTGTCTCAAGGTTTTTATCTGAATCATTTATTCCTTCCGATGAATATGTTGGATGGATTTTTGTGCATGGTATACATATTTATTTAACCAAAATAAATATTTGTTGCACTGCCATTATGGTTGGAAGCAGTTTTGTACTAGCTGAACGGAAATGTTGTAGCTACCTTCTGAGTGATGCAAACAATGAGATCAAAAGAGGCGATTGCTTAATAGCCATAGGTGCTTATGATGCACGTATAATGTGTTTAGTGTTATTATGATAATGTAGGGTTCATTGGTAACCTCTACAATACTTTCTAATTCGTTAAAGATAACATCTTCTTCACCTACTGTTATTCTTGGATATCGGTATACTAGTACAGTTTTCAGTATTATCCCTTCAGAGGGCATAATATCGACCTGGATTACTTCATAAATTGTTGTTGCTGCCTTGCGAAGTATTGGACGAAGAGTTTCTTTGACATAAAGCACTGACCCTCCACCCTTCTTGCTTGGAAACGTCTTGTCTGCAGTGGAGGTCCTGAGTCTTTGAAGGCCGATTTCCGCCTGGAAATTTTGGTCATTCATGTCCAGCCACGATTCGTTGATTCCAGCAATGTTATATTCGTTCGTGTTCACTATTGCTCTAAGAAGATAGATCCATCTTGGACTGTATATTTATTTGTTCTTGAGTCACTCGATTCACTATCATAAGTGCAAATGCTACATAACCCAGTTATTCTATTAGGTGTTTGCCTTGGTAGCTGCATAAATTCGGGCTCCTTGTTTTGCTCGTTTTGATCCCATGTGAGGTGTTTCCGTTCGATTCTTGGTGACGTCGTTTCCCAGTCCTCTTCCTGTGCTGATCGTAGACTGTCTTCTGTTGTGATTTTTTTTTCTACTGCATTACTGGGTAAGATGACAAACTGCGTTTTGCTGCGTGCATTGAGATAACTTCCATCTTGCTGGAATGATTCTGGTCTTCCTTTAAAAACAGTTTCTGTGTCTACATAGCATATGTAGTCCTTCTTCATTAGCTATCTCTTCCACACCACAATTGATGTAATTTCATCCTGTCATGAATCTTGTTTGTGACGTCCATCCATGGCAAAATGGTGGTAATAATACTATTGCTTCTTTTTATAGCTTCAAAATTTTTTTTATATCTTTCCAAAAGCGCTTCTGAAGGAAATAGTTGGTCAGGCGTATTAACTTGCAGATTCTCTAAATCAATTTCCGAGATAATGAGGTCGTCCTTTTTTGGGCTCAGTTTTTTCAACTTGGTTGGAGAAAGTTCGCACAGCAGTACCGTGGCGACAAATCACTTTCCTATTCGCCTTCTGCTGTTTGAGCTCCTTGTCTTGGTGCTTCACTTTACTATCGCCAACTAGAAAGCACACCGTACCAATTTCTTTCTACTTCAGTGGGTCACAAGAGTTTTTCATTTGGAAGGCATTTCCCGCTGTGTTATGTTGCAGTATCCCTCCTCTACTGTTTTTATCGTTGGGTCGCACCCAGCCATATCTCTGTTGACCACCATTTTCCCCACTTGCAGTTGCTTGCCACTCTTGGCTTAGTACTTCCTGGCTGCCTCTCGTTGCCGTATGCAACTCGGCATGGGTGATGGGATGGAGGAATTAGCATGTGGGTACGTGCGATCTCTGACACAAGAGGAAGCAGCGGTCGGCGGAGGGCTGCTTGGAGGATATTCAATGGGAAATAGAGGGGGTGGGCGGTGAGATGTAGCTTGGGGGGTATTTAGTGAGGAAGGAGGCGGTGGGCGTAGGGGGTTATTCACTGCGGAATGTTGGTGAGTCTGGCTGATGCACCTACCAACAGTAAGTGCATTCATATTTTGTTTGAGCTCTTCCAATTGCCTCGTTATTATGTTTGTGGTATGCTGCAGAGTCGTAATTAGATGCTCGTACAGATACAAATGCTCGTACAGATACTCGAATCCCCAGGAAGATGGGGGTCAATGGCAAGGCGCACCTCACACTCCTCTCATACATTCACACAACTTAGCCCTTTTGCTCTAAAGGGTCCGAGGTCAGTGTCAGCAACAGAGCCCAACAGTGTGACTGGTTCACCTCTGCCGCGTCATGAGGACCAGACCCACCTGCCACCCAACAGTCCCGTTTCTCAACGAGATGCCACGGGCGGGAAAGCACATCAGGGCAGCGTTAAAAAAAATCCATTCACAACCATTCTCCACTCACACCTATTCAATGTACGCTCTCTCGCTGCCTCCACACTCAAGTCTTTCCTTCCTAATGCCAGTTCGACATCCAAACTCCGGTCTACCTCTAGGCCTACTTACGTTCAACTCCATCTTTATCACCCTTTTCACCAATCTCCCTTCATCCATCCTCATGTGCCTGAACCATCTCAAAACACGCGAACCTACTCTGTCCCCTAACTTCTTCATCATCTCCGTTCTAGCTCGAGCATCGTCGTTATTGATACTGTCTCTCAGCGTCGCTCCACCCATGCCTTTTAAACATTTGACCTCGAAAACATGTAACCTTCTTCTCTCTTCTGCTCTCACCCCCCAAATTTCAGCTCCGTAAAGCACAGTTGGGACAACTACACCCTCATACAACCCTCTCTCTGCATCCATCTCCTAAGTGCTATATCTCATTACACTCCTCAGTGCTCCAAACACTACACAACCTTCCTTCACTCGCGACTTGCCTCAGTTTCCACAAGTTCAGTCGTCTCCACATGGGAGCCCAGTTACTTAAAACAATGAACTTCCTCTGATACCTTTCCATTTATGAGAAAACTATGTCGCTCGCATCGACATTCCTCTAGCATCTCATTACTTACATTTTAACCACGATTACTCGAAGCATCGTTCTCTCGCGCACTCTACCAAACTCTGACACAAGCCTACACAGCGTTCCTTCTGAATCCGCCACTAGTACCGTACCATCCGCGAACAGTAACTGGCCCAACAGCCAACTCTGCTCATTCATTTACAACAGCTCCAAGCCACGACCCAATACAATCACACTCGCCTCCCTGATAACACTATCCATGTAGAGATTGAACAACTAGGGAGACATAACGCAGCATTGTCACATACCCTCTTTCACTGTGAAATAATTACTCAACTCGCTCTCCACTCTGGCATATGTCCGGCTGCAAACATAGAAACTCTGAATCACTTTCAACAGATACCTGCCTACTCCATACAAACTCAACACCCTCCACAGCGCTTGGCTGTCCACCGTGTCGTAGGCCTTTTCCAAATCCATTAAGGCTCAGGACACATCCTTTCCCTTCGCAAAGTACATCACACAGATTTGTTTTACTACACGAATCCGATTGGCACACACTCTACCACTCCTAAAACCACACTGTTCCTCTCCAATAGCGCCATCCGTACCGTCTCTAATTATTTTTATCAGCACTTTCCGACCACATATAACAAACTGATACCTCTTGAGTTGCAGCATTAATTTTATCTCCTTTGCCCTTGTACAGTGAAACACTGCAAGAGTGCGCCACTCAGTCGGTACCATGCCCGAGACATTCATTACCCTCACCAGCCATTTGACAATCGTTACTCCATCTCTTTTTAAAGGTTTCAGTCGCAACGCCATCTAGCCCCGGGGCTTTCCCTGCTGTCATCCCCTCTACTGCCTTCTGCACCTCTTCCCTAGTAATGCCCGCAACAAGTCTCTCCCAAAACTGGCATCCATGCACCACCACCCACAGCCACAATGTCAGCCTCTTTAACATCCTTGACATTTAACAATTGGTCATTGTCAAAATACTCGGCCCACCTTTTCCGTACATCGCCTCTTTCCAGCAACAACTGGCGTTTTATTTTTTCATACCTCATGACACTCGTAATCTTCATATTTCGTCTCTGCTGCAATCGTGGCAAAACAATGGATACATTTTCTGCTTCTGTTCGTGTTAGGATCACCATTAAAATGTACTGCAAGATGCGTCTTGTTGCAGTTGAAACATAGCAAAAATGGAAAATAGAAATTTAGCATGTGCGCCAAACCCCATTTACTTTCAAATACAATTTTGTGCCCTTGCAGCAACACTTTTTAATACAATTCTTCTTGCCGCAGGTACTACAGGGCGCCCGTGTAACAAGACTTCTCCTGGCATGGACGGCTGCGGTTTGCTGTGCTGCGGCCGCGGTTACAACTCTCAGAGGGTTACACTTAAGGAACGATGTCACTGCCGCTTCCACTGGTGCTGTTACGTCGAGTGCAAGACCTGCATCAAAGAGGTCGACCTCCACACGTGCAAGTAGAGACTGTCCATTTCAACCAAAATCATTGTTGTCTACCTCCTGCTCTGAAATAACCAGTCGGCAGGCGTGTGGTCATATTCAACGCATGACACAAGTCTCCCTGTCAATATTCACACACGAAAACAATGAGAATCAAATGTTCATGTGAAAGGTTTTGTTCTGCTAACTGTGTGCACCTATAGAGAAAAAATATAGTTTCAAATGTTATTTTGCCTTTAAAGTTCTTCTTACAGATTGATCACAGTGAACTTGTAATCTTTTTAGTTCAAGCAAAGCGAGTTGGTTTTGTATGCATATTGAATCATGTCACTGTTTTCAAAACAAATTCTCCAGTTGCAAATTTCGATTTAAAAAATGGTCTCAAACACTTAACTGAGCAAAGTGTGACGCTTGGTGATTAAGTGTAACATTTAGAATGGATAATACCTGCTCACTTATGTTAAAATCGTCAATTGTTACTCTCAACCTGGGATAAATTACTTGTGAACATCCACTTGTTTTACTAGAGCAACAAGTGACTCCGGATACGCCGATATCAGAAAGCAAGAAAACAAAACTTTACGCTCAACTTGATATTGATATCATCTCATTTGTAGGAAAGGAAGTCCAATGGGGAGAGATGCAAGATATTCCTTCGTGGATATCGCACAATAAACATAGCAGAATATATATCTTTTCAATTACTAAAAACGCGCAACTACACGTAGAAGTAGGGAATCATGTAAAGTATGAAAGCGAATCACTAACCTGCAGCTGCCAACCCCGGAGCCTGCCGTGATCTGTCTTAGAACTTTCATCTAGTAATCTACCTCCTCCTCTTCTCTTGTGAAGAACGCACTGCAACTTGCCAACCTGTACATAGTAACCTCTTGTATTGTTCACCAACACGTAGAACTGGTTCAGCTCAGACAAGCATTTGTATTATTGAACGCCCGCTGCTGACGGTGTGTGGTACCTTTGGATACTTCTAAACTGGTTCAGCTCAGACAAGCATTAGTATTGTTCAACGCCCGCTGCTGACGGTGTGTGGTACCTTTGGATACTTCTAAACTGGTTCAGCTCAGACAAGCATTAGTATTGTTCAACGCCCGCTGCTGACCGTGTGCGGGACCTTTTGATACTTCATATATTTATAATCATAGCATTGGCGAGGTTATTTTAGGGACTCCTACTCGATGTCATTCGTTTGTTATAATGTAGTGCACAAGCATAAATATGGTTTCAGGGTTTACAAATTTGTCTAAGAAATGTGTTGTCATTTTACATAGCTACCTACAATATTATAATTGAATTTGGGGAAAATTGAACTTGTGTTTCTGGCAAGATCTTCGCGAGTAATCTGTACTCATCGCTGCAGGTGCTTGAACCATTAGACTCAAACGAAGCCAAATAGGGCGTCCCGGCAACCAGAATGTGACTACAAATATCCACGCCACATTGCCCCAAACACATTTTACTGTCCAGCACAGCGGAAATAAAAAGTTCGGTATTCACTCCAGCGTCAGATGGATTGAACTGCTTGAATTAATATTCGAAGGACGCTCGTAGGGTTCTGTTCAGTCTACCTTCTCCATTGTTACATGATAAAGAAATGGACACTTTAGAACTTGGTAAACTTGAAGACACTTTTCTTAAGAAAGTACGAGATGTGTCACTCCTTGACTCACCATTTAAGGAGCCATGACTTTCTGATTCGTAATTTCAGGGATCTTAATTTGTTTACTCGTCATCCAGGGGTCTTGACTCATTGACTCGCCGTTGAAAAAATCTTTATTATTTGACTCGCCATTGAAGAAGTCGTGACTCTCTGACTAGCTATCGAATGAGTCGTGACTCATTGACTTGTCATTCAAGGGGTCATGACTTTTGACTCGTCATTTCAGGGGTCATAACTTTTTGACTCGTCATTCCACGTGTCGTGACTTATTGACTCGCCATTGAAGGAATCGTTACTCTTTGACTCTCCATTATGAAAGTCGTGTCTCTTTGACTCGCCATTACAGGCGTCATGACTCTTAGACTAACCATTGCATGAGTCGTGACGCTTTGACTAGTCATTGAAGGAAGGAATTGTAACTTTGACTCGCTATTGCAGGGGTCATGACTCTGACTCGCCATTGAAGGAATCGTGACTCTTAGATTCACCATTGCTGGGATCATGACTCTGACTCTCCATTGAAGGATCATGACTCATTGACTTGCTATTGAAATGATCACGACTCTTCGACTCGCCATTGAAGGGGGTCTTGTCTTTTAGATTTGCCATTAAAGCGGACATGACTCATTTGACTTGCCATTGAAGAGGTCATGGCTCTCTTTGCTGCCTCATGAAGACTCTTTGACTCTCCATTGAAGGGGGTCGTGTCTCTTTGCTCATGACTTGCCATTGATGGGATTGTGATTCTCTTTAACTCGTCATTGAAAGGGTCAGGACTCTCTTCGCCATTGAAAGAATCATGACTTTTTGACTTACCATTGATGGGGTCAAGACTCTTTGAGTCCCTCTTGAAGGGGTCAGGACATATTTTGACTAGTCATTGAAGGGGTCATGACTCGTCATTTTTCCAGTCTTCTCAGGTATATAACATCTTAAAAATATTCTATCTTTCTGTCTATCCCTTAAACCCTTTTCAATGGCAACGTTGCCGTGACATCGCAGCAGGGGCGTAGCTATCGGTAGGGAGGCGGGAGTGGTTTATTCCCTTGAGGTCCGGTAATATGGAACAGTGCATAGTGGAAGCGTAAAAAAGCAGTTTTATTGCTGAAGCTTACCGAACTCTTCCTTCTCCCCCACCCTTAAGGGAATTCTGTCAATGCACCTTGTGCTAGCACTAGCAGTAGCCCTGTCTTACATCCCTCCTCGTCAAGAATTTTGTAAATATAGACATGAGTGTTTGTGCGTGTGTTCATCGTGAACGACAATATTGTTGCATCGCAAGGGTAGTCGTTACTGGCTAGCTTGTATTCTGTAGGCATGCGATGGGGTAGGTGCCATCAATCGTCCCGGCCAGGAATTGACGTGCGAAAAACGTTCATGCAATTTTTTTGTCAATGATAATAGCTACTTCTTTTTAAAAATAATATATTCCCTGCCCTTTCTAGCAGTCTATATAAATATATAAATATCTA
>SDVV010036023.1:0-10993 GCA_016164225.1 Gammarus roeselii
TTGCCATAGCGTCGTTCGGGCCTCGTTCACGCTGTGTCCTCCTTGCCATAGCGTCGTTCGGGCCTCGTTCACGCTGTGTCCTCCTTGCCATAGCGTCGTTCGGGCCTCGTTCACGCTGTGTCCTCCTTGCTATAGCGTCGTTCGGGCCTCGTTCACGCTGTGTCCTCCTTGCCATAGCGTCGTTCGGGCCTCGTTCACGCAGTGTCCTCCTTGCCATAGCGTCGTTCGGGCCTCGTTCACGCTGTGTCCTCCTTGCCATAGCGTCGCTCTAGTCAGCCTCGCGGCAACTTCCGTAAAGAAAGAAGAATGTTCAAAATTAGCCAAGTTTTCCTAACGGGCGTGTGCCTAGGGACTAGAACTTTATTAATATTTTAACAGGACTTGTCCATATCTTCTGAAGGAGTGGTCATTATTATAGCATGCCATATGAATATATTAGCCATCCGTCTCGATCAAAGCAATATTCTGACTAACTTCTTGATGGGGAAGCTCTGATTATTGCCGAGTGGCGTTGGCTCAAGGCTAATACAGCCATTTAGTTGGTCATGACGTGCGTTGGCTCGAGGCTAATACAGCCATTTAGTTGGTCATGACGTGCGTTGGCTCGAGGCTAATACAGCCATTTAGTTGGTCATGACGTGCGTTGGCTCGAGGCTAATACAGCCATTTAGTTGGTCATGACGTGCGTTGGCTCGAGGCTAATACAGCCATTTAGTTGGTCATGACGTGCGTTGGCTCGAGGCTAATACAGCCATTTAGTTGGTCATGACGTGCGTTGGCTCGAGGCTAATACAGCCATTTAGTTGGTCATGACGTGCGTTGGCTCGAGGCTAATACAGCCATTTAGTTGGTCATGACGTGCGTTGGCTCGAGGCTAATACAGCCATTTAGTTGGTCATGACGTGCGTTGGCTCGAGGCCAATACAGCCATTTAGTTGGTGGTTGGTTGGTGTCAGTCCTGTTCACTAAGCCTGCAATTCATTAAATTGCAGTTTTGCGTTGCATCGTTTCGCGTGTTGTCGCCGTCCGGGTTGGCTGATGACGCTTGGATCACGGTCCTCTCTGCTGCAACATATCTGAGTGCACGGCATCAGTGCTCTGAAGATGAATGCTGTTCCTTGATGGTGCATCTGCTGAACGGACACTGTTGAAACCAGTATGGTGCTCATGATGTTGATATGGGTCGAAATGTTATGTGTTCATGAGATAATTTAGGTCACCTTCCTTAGCTTGCATCAGTACACACGTCTGACACCCGCCCGGAGAAGCTTGCCCTCGGTCACTTGTTATTACCGGGCCCTACGATGGAGCGTGCGAGGAGTCCATGACTCGCGTTGAGGCTCGTGTTGAAATGACTGAGGCCCAGATCAAAATCAAATCCTGCTTCTAACCTCGCCACAGCTGTGGAAGGAAAAACATTATCTTCTTCGCAGTGGAAGAATGTTATCCTCTCCATCGCATTGAGAGGAATGTTATTCTTTCTTCCTCAGTGGAAGAGCCTAGCTCACCACCGCTGTGGAAGAGCCAACCTCACCACCACTGTGGAAGTGCCCGCAGTTTCTTTGTGCCTCACGGGGGAGCGTTCGACGACTCGCGTTGAGGTTCCGATGGAAATGAGGCTCATATCAAACTAGCTTCTTCTTGAACTCCTAAATAAATATGTATATGCATGTATACATCCGATACGCTACTACTGCTAGTCTTATGTCAAATTTACAAGTTCGTGGTTTGAGATTAGTGACAGAGGCTATACTTCATTTTAATTCATCCATAAACAATCTTTACCCGGTGTGTTAGATGTTCTGGAGATCATCTTCCTGCATTATTTCTTGACTCATCCTGATGTTAATTCCACGCCGTAACTTCATTTTTATAATTGAGCTCGTTCTCAGGCTTGCCGTCAACCCCCCCCCCCCGCTCTTCCTTCCTATCTTAATTAGTGTGTTGCGTGGATGACACCGCCCCCCCCACCCCCAATCGGTGGTCTATCTATCGCACTGCCCCTCCTCCCCCTTTACCTGTTTATCTGACAACTTACTTCCCCCCCTCCTCCCCAGACTATTCAATCATCGCGATTCTTCTCTCCATTCCATGTAGAAAACTAGCATCCTACTTTAGTTTGATTTTGTATAGTTTGTTAGTTTTGGTAATAATAACTCAACTAATTTGCCGGCCTATTCTGAAGTTTGACCTCAATGTTGTTGTTGTTGTTGTTGAGTCCCTCGGCTCTGTTGAATCATCCATGCCACCACTGGACTCCTCACCCCCTTCCCATCCCTCCACGTCCCTGCTCTAGTTTGAAAAGTTGTGCATCTCCTCCCCTTTGTTCAAACTCTACCCTCCCCCTCTTTGAAGCACTGTCGCTATTGCTCTCCCCCATTCGCACCGCTGTAACCCCCCCCTTCTCCCCCCCCCCCCGGCCCGGCCAGCTGGATCGATTGTGCCAGCTGTTGGGGGATGGGGAGGTGTTGGAGGAGGCATTGCCTCGACGCCAGATCGCTGCCCTAAATGGCAGTAATTGTAGAGCTTTCTCTGCATGGGGCACTCACGCTTGATGTAGCGTGATCAGCCTGCTGATGCTCTGACCATCGGCTGTACGGGACTGCCGCTGCATGTAGAGTGGATCAGAGCGACCTTACCTGTACCTAGAGATAGCAGGATGAGAGGGCTGCTACTGACCACGCTCAGAGGGGATGGCTGCAATGGTGCCGGAGTGGTCTAGCTGAGCCTGAGGATGGGACTTTGAATGCGGTTGACTGCTCCTCTCGCGTGGGACTAGATTCGAACATTTAATCAACCGTATAATACTAATATTTTTGTGTAATGGAAGCATGCATGTTGAAGAATAAACATGTAGGTATTTGATACGTTGTTGGAACTTGTGAAGTTGAAAATCTTGTTTTGTCCCTCAGAGCTTTGTGAAGATTGGGCCATCAACCGCGAGCTTGTGGTGGACGGCAGCACGTTTTGCGTGCGCTACCTCGGTTCTAGTCTGGTTGAGGACCCCAAGAGCGCGCAGAGCACTGCAGCGGGTGTCAAGAGGGTCATTCAGGCAGCCAAAGCAAAGGCTAGGCGCCCTGAGAAGGTCTTCTTCAGGGTGGCCATGGAGGGCGTCAGAATTGACTTGACCGCCACTGGCGAGATACTCATGGATACTTCCATATACAAGTAAGCGCATTAGCAGATGGCTGATGAGCCAATGGGTTACAAGGTCAGTTGCTAGGACATATCCAGGAGTCTTTGACGAATGATGGCCACATGAGTCGCCTGCTAGTGCATGGATGTCCACCGGTGCAAGATCAGCGTAGATTTGTGTAGACTTTGAAGTAGGGGGCCTTCACGAATTGCAATGCATATGTGTGGCTGCTGATGGGAGTTTTTTTTTATTTTCTCCGGCAATGCGAGGTTCTCCTGCGTTTAATCTAATCGACCCAGCTGTGCATAAATTTGGAGTTGGCAATAGACCTGTGACAAAATTTGTCTCCTGGGTGTTTTTCTCTACTATTAATGTCTATGAATAGTCTAGTCAATGCTGGGTGCAATAACACTTTCTTTAAATCTAACTAGACCACGTTAGTGTGCTTTGACAGCAAGTAGTTGCGTAGCCTATTGGAAGATGAATCTCTCTCCCAAATTGCCATGAACCTGCTCGAATAATAACTAGAATCTGAAAGCTGTCCGGTCTGAGACTCCACACTCAACTTTCCTAAGCCTTCTGTTGGGTCCCGCGCAGGATATCGTACTGCTCTGCAGATTCGCATTACGAGCAGGTGCTCGCATTCGTGGCGAGCAACGAGGACGAGAGCTGCGAGTGCCACGCCTTCCTGTGCTCGAAGCGGAAAGAGGTGAGGGACGACAGCTGGTTACTGGGAGGTGATGAGGGACGACAGCTGGTTACTGGGAGGTGATGAGGGACGGCAGCTGGTTCTCGGGAATAGATGACAGCCGACAGCTGGTTACTGGGAAGGGTTCAGCATAAATCCTTACTTGATTTACGATTTCTGTAGTGCTTGGAAGCACTTCATCTTGCTCAAATTTCCTTAGGTTATCCAAATTCTAAGGGTGGATTGGGGATTCACTTTCTAATTTGTCGCTTGGCACCTATGCACTTTGATTACTTTTTTACTTCCCGCTGGCTGTTACTAGTTTGGTGATTTTGAGGTTTGTCGGCTGATAGCCTTTTCGTGATGTCATGTAGGGAATTCGTTGAATGTTGTAAACTTGTCACATACCCTGGAGGTTTGTGATGAATCAATCACGCCTAAAATTTTCATTATCTTTGTGGAGATATTCCTCTGAATTAATCAATCGCCATCCTTCTAAAACCTTTCGCTTGCTACATTTTTAGGCTTATTATGAAAAGTCTGAATATTCCAGTCGGTATGCTATAGGATGGATATGGCCAACTGGAAACAGTACTCGTATCTGTGACGAGAATGCTTCTTGTCCGCAGGCTCAAGAGATCGCCGTGACGATATCGCACGCCTTTGCGATGGCGTACGAGTGTTGGAAGCAAGCCATCGAAGCCAAGGAGAACGGAAGGAACGCACTCACCCCCGAACAGGTGCGGGGCTTGAGAGGGACTTCCTCGGCTGTTCTGAACAGCTGGAATACTTGAAGGTCGAAGGAAGTGATGCTAGAAATCAGCGTTGATGATTTTGGGCCCTACTAGTTTGTTGATGAACTTCGCATATCACTTGTATTGCATCTCTGGCTCCGAATGAAACGAATGGGAGGGAACATGAGAAGTATACCTTTGCCTACCCGTTTTCATCAGTTTTGTATCAACTATGAAGTCTCTTGTATGATCGAAGGGAAGAAAACCAATTTAGTAATTGGCACTCTTACCAGATGGCTGGGCGTGGAGGAGAGTCGCCACCTCGCACCAGCAAAGTGGGAGAGCGCAGCAACAGCAGTAGAGCCTCCTCACCAGAACACTCACCGGGTCACTCCTCTCCACACTCTGTCTCCAGTACCTCTGGTGAGCACTCGGTCGTGAAGTTGAAGGAAATATCCAATTTATTTGGTTTATTAATCTTTGTGTTAACTCTTAACACAATTTCTCACTTGTTTAGAGAACTTCTTTTTACTAGCGGTTGAAAGTTAAACTGTCGAGCTTGCACGAGTATTCTCGAACTCTGCCACCAATGAATAATTGTTTTAAACTCTGGGTGAAGAGTTTGTTTACTTTGAACATTTCGATTTTACTTCCCTTGTATGAATGGAAAACTAATAACTAATTGATGGTTTGATTTCAGTGTGATTTTCATGCCTGACTGGCCACATCATAACGACTCTTGCAATTCCACACGAGATATCTTTGCAGTAATCCCTAGTCATGTTTACGATAACGAACGCTAGAAGATGGAAGTTTCATTTTGATGAAATAGTTAACCAATTTGATTTTTCTTCCGGCACAGTGCTATTTAAGAGCGTGAGATGTGTTTTGCTTGCGAACGTCGACTCATTTCGTAGGTTGCGAACGTCCACTCACGATGTTTCAGGTTGCAAAAACTTTCTATGAAGGCGTTCGAAACTGCATGGGGCCCAGTAACTACTTGCTTTGTTGGATTCAGCTCGTGCTGGTGGGCGAACGGAAGCTTAGGGTGGGTGGCAGTCGTAGTGGACGTGACTTTCAGTAAATCAAATCATTTTTCAACCAACTTTGAACTCGATAAATTGCTAGACAACCTACCAACAAAACCGTTGTGAGACTGGAGTGAATGTGATGAAATTTTAGTCTACAACCATGATACTACCCCGCGTCGCAAGAAGACGTCCAGAACGTTCGGATTCGTAATCCTCTCCTAGGCAACTGTTGGGTTCATGGGCCGCATGGAGTCACGGCCCAACCGGGGAGGGGGGTGAACACAATATCCCTCCAGACTTCTCTCCTTCACCCTTCACTCTCCTTTTCTCTCCCATCCTGATTTTCTTTGTTATTTACCTTCATTGCATCTTGTGTTCAGTTCAAATTTTCTTGAACATGTCTGACTCATTCTTAACCACTTTCCTGTTAGGCGTTGCATGCAAACGCACGTGTACGCACACAGACACGCACTCAAACATACACATACCGGTTGTAACTATTCTCCTTCGGGTGGCAAATATGCCAAGTTGCGCTCTTTCATGCAACCTTTATTTAAGACCATTCCTTCTTTCCATTCTTGCAGTTCTCATGCGTGAAATTCCCTACACCTAGTGTAGGTCTCATGCTGGGATCGACGTTCTCCGTCTTCCTCTTCATCCTCGGCTAGTGTTCGAGCGCGTAGTCGGTCATCTTGAGGACTACTGCGAATCCTCGGGGCTCTGAAGCAGGGTAGGGAGTGTGTTGATCATCCTTCCTGCCGTCCGGGAGTGCTGGGACCATATGGCCTCGGCACCTTATTACCTCCTGTGGCATCCGTACATACCTTATACGTTCGCTGCGTAGCGTAAAGGACTTTAACTTTTCGCAGTAGTTCTCCGGTGGAACACAGAAGAAACTACTACTTCGCAGTAGTATAAAACGCGAACATTAAAAGGAAAGGATAAAAAAGAACTTTGATGCAGCACGGTTTGCTGGTTTGACATGTGGCGCCAGGAGGACTGTACATCCAGCACTCTTGAAAGCCTCGTCATTCTAATCTAATCTCGGACTCTTATTCTAGCGACGGATTGAACTAGAATCCTCCGATACTCTATACAGCAAAATACCGTGCCTGAAGTTGTTGGAGAAAGTGGTGACTGAGGAATTGGTAGTCGAACCAAAACTGGACACTCCACGAAAGCATGAATGAAGATGTTGGCAGTGTTAGATGCTCTAGCGGTTCCAGTTCTAGACTTTTTTCTGCAACACGGGATCGTATCTTCGTTTTTTAGGATTTGAGGATTTGTTGAACTGAAATTTAGAAGTTTATCTGCACTACTCGTTAACCTAAACGTAATTTTACTGGCTTGATGGCTTTTGTGATAACGTAATTATTACGAGTTCTATGAACTTCCTTGTTACTATAATTCTAAGTCAAATGTCTCTTTCTTTTTTGGACCTGATGTTGAAACTGCAATATCGTCTCTATGAACAATTTTATTTTTCGCTCCAGGGTACTTGTCCAGCACTCCCGGCAGCCTTCTGCTGGAGCTCGACTACACCGACGCGGGTAGTGACGGAGCCCTCGCCCCACAGCTCCAGGATTCCTCTTCAGGGCCGGCGCGCTGCAGGAAACACTGGGTCAGTAGCCGCCCCTTGGGATTGAAACCCTGTTATTGAACTTGTAATCGTGGGTAATGCACAGAGGTTAGTCTAACGTGGGAGGTAAACTAACTCTAATGTGAAGTAAGGTTAGTTCTCTAACTTGTTTCCCATTTGTAACATTTCCGAACCCGCAATGAAGCGTTGACGGCGTCCTCCTTGGTCCTAATTATTACGAACGACCACGTCTGAAGTAAACAAATCTGAGGGCCGAGGGGAGCGAACTGACAGAAATAGTCTGTTTTGGAAGATTACTCGAGCTCCAGTTCATTTATGTAAATCCCACTAGTGTGGGCAACAATTTGTACTCCACCTTGGCCCTCGTTGTGGTTGAAAATCTTTTCACCCTTACGGTGCCGGGAGGGCAAAATTTGCCCTGAAGCAGTCTATTTTTTATTTAGATTTTTAGATCATTTTTGTAGGAAGATATTCCAGACGTCTTGATCAGAGTTTCAAAATTGTATCACGTTGCTAGTTGCAGTTCGCATATTAAAAGATAAGAAAGTTAGAGAAGATTCTGCAATGAAAACGCACACTTGAGATTGCATGCCGGATTTCGTGACAATTCGTACCGTACATGATTGAGGGACCTGGTTTCGTACAACTGCAGTCCACGCATCGCTCGGAGAGCTGATGGTGGCAACTGCAATTGTTCCGGTGTCAAATTCGTCGACTGTTCAGTCAACGGAAGCGATTTGTGTATCTCTGAATGATGGCGTCAACCCTATAATCCAAAAAATAGATTTTTTCTATTATCTGGTGTTGATGCACTTGTCGGCGTTGCATCATGAAATAAAGCGCTTGTTTCATTTACGAGAGTTGGTTCCCGAATAAGCAGAGAACGCGAGAAGTGGAAGTTTTCCCTCTGTCTGGCCTTTTATAAAAAATAGGTCTTGCGAGGGTCCGGGGGGTATTCGCAAAGTTGCGAGTCTGAGTACCGGTGGGGCCAAACGTCAACCTTGTGATCTAAATAAAAAAATACGGGTTTGTTCACATAGAGAGGACTAACTGAGAACTCCCTATATAGCACAGGCTGGTCCGTAGTTTGTGCTGGGACCTTGGCAACACGTTTGTTTGCTTAAAGGCCTTGCAAGTCATCATGTTGAGGAATTTGTGTTGACCCTCCCGTGCCAAATAATAACTGAGAAACCCCTTCATAGTACAGGCCGGTCCCGAGTTTGTGCTGGGACTTTGAACCGCACGTTTGTTCTGCTTGCAAAGTGTTCGAATACCGGTAACGTTAGAAGCGCTAAAGCCGGTCGAGAGGCTTTTAAGAGTGAGCACCCTGGCCCTTGGCGTGAACCATGGGGCCAATGGAGGAAGGAGGAAGCCTCACCCGAGAGCGACCAGCACCCTCTCCAGAGTGACCAAGACAGATTCCAACAGCCAAGGACATCAGCCTCTCCAAGAAGATCAGCGCAACCTCAGCTGAACATGACCGGGGAGACACAGCATCGACAAGTTAACCAGGAGCGTCCAGGGAATCAACCAAGCCAAGCCACCGGCCTCTCTGAGCAGGAAGCAAAAGTTTTCGCCGCAGAATCTAGCACATTTGACGACCGTCTAACGAGGCTCGTGGGCCATTTTTCTCCACATCTACGAACTAGTAAAGAACAAACTAACTGAAGAACCCGCAAATTACGCAAGTACCTATACGTCCGACATCTTCGACAACTCTTAACCACATAAAAACCCCAACCGAGCTCAGAGGGCTGCAAGGAGGAAGCGATTTACGCCTTTCAATGTACCAGACTTGTTCAACAATTGTCATTCCTCTCCCGAACACCTGAAGATCACGTACGACGCCAACGACGGACCGGATATTTGTCCATACACTGCGAAAAGAGCTGGGCTCTTAGACTGGCCGCCCAGTCCTGAGCGTCGCCACCAGCGGCGACGAATGCTTTGCCATCAGAGTAGACTCTAAACTTCAAAGTGACACTATTTTCTATTGGAACCGACTCTGTGGAAAGTCATGCAAAATAGTGCCACACCAGACTTTCTCTGAAAGTTCAGGTATGATCTAGATTGAAGATATCCCGAAGGAGGTAATCGAAGAGTACATCACTGGACTCTTTCAATACGATGACTGCGTCGTCGAAGCAAAAATCGTTCCAAAGAGAGCCTACCACAGCCCTAATACTACAATTCCACTGCCCTATTCCACCTAAATATTTAGACATTACTTTCTGAGTCACCAAAACCAAGGTTGTACACTATTTAAGAGACGTCCGATGCGATGTTATAAATGCCAGAAATACGGACACAAGAAAGGAAACTAAAATGGTACAAAGATGCGCCTACTGCTCCCAGGACGACCATGACAAACGGAAAGATCCTTAATCGTGCCAGTCTGAAGAACAGCACCGTTTTTACTACGAAGTAGATGAACACCCCACCGGTCATGGAGATTGCCCAGAGGAGGAGACGGAGAAAGCGATCCTCCAATACCAGATAGATCACGGGGTCGAGCGACGAGAGGCAGTTGTCTCCATGCGCTCTACCCGGGAGAGGAGGCCGGCACCACGTCGCACACAATTCCTCATAACGTTCAACGTAAGTGGTGCAAGCAAAGTGGCCTTATCAACTAATCTATTTATAATGATGAGTCACTCACCGAACAACTTGGAAGAAAACCGCAAGAAATTCAACGACAGGGAAAGAAATATCTGGCCTTCGTCGTAGAATGTAAACAAAGTAACTCTATACAAAAGGTTACCCACTAAAAACAGACTCAAAGTCTAGAGTTGAAAGGATTCCGGCCTTCAACGATACCTAACTAATTATACCCACTTCCCGTTACACACCTACCGACCTCTGCCTTCGCTGAAGGTCTAGCTGAGGATTACGGAGTGACTTAAGTCCGTCAAGCAGCTTAGATAAAATCGCGTAACGCAAGTTTTACTGTATACCAAATTACAAATAACCTTCCCAGGACACGACGCACCGGAATTTATGGTAATCCCGGGTGAACAAATGAAAACCAAAACCTACCCAGTTGCAACATGGTTCCAAATGTTCAAAAATGCATTTAATACGGCCACGTCATCGCATACTGCCAGCCACATACTCCCCAACATTGTAAGAAGTGCGCTGGTGAGCACGACAGAAAAGACTGCACAGCCCGCTTCCCTAAATGCTACCATGAGGCTGACGACCCCAACTGCCCAGTATACATGGACCAGAAAGAAATAACAATCTCACTAAACGAACGCGGAGTTACACTGAAACAAGCCATCCAAATCTGAAAAGACTAAAATCAGCGCCTCAATTATGCCAAATCGGTCAAATCGATAATCCAACCGAACTCTCCCGAAGACATCCACGCATACAGATATAGACACTAGGCCGCATCCCCCAGAAAGGGGGGTGGCCGACGGCAAGGCGCACCTCACACCCTCATACGCTCACACTCACACAACTTAGCACTTTTGTGCTAAAGGGTTCGGCCGGTATCCCCTCAACTTACACTCAGGGTCCCGAATGCACCGAGGAACCGTCGTCAGCAGCAGGGCCCGACAGCTTTCACTGGTTTACCCCCGCCGCATCATACTGGCCGCCCCGTCCCCCCCCCCACCCACGACAATCCCTACAGCGGGATGCCAAGGGCGGGAAAGCACATCAGAGCAGCGTCAAAATCAACCATTCACAACCATTCTCCACTCACGCCTGTTCATTGCACGCTCTCTCGCCACCTCTACATTCATGTCTCTTCTTCCCAACGCCTGCTTCAGACCATCCATCCACCCAAACTTCGGTCTA
>SDVV010036024.1:0-10993 GCA_016164225.1 Gammarus roeselii
TCCTTTGCGTCGTCCGTTAGGCTCAGTCCCCTTCGCACCGTCGCAGAATGACTCCACCCACACTGTCTGACTCGAGGTTGCTTGCATTGCGCGGGTGACTCACGTCCCTACCCCACCCAAAAGTGACTCTAGAATGCCGTTTTACGGAATATATATACTACTTCCGTGGTGACTTCACGTTGAAATTTGAAAATAACACGAGAGCACGCAGGGAAACAAATTTGCTAATCATTCTATGAAAGAATTATTTGCTGTCATTTAAACATTGATATCCCGTTGTTTACTTGCAGTCACCATCAGGAAACTGGTCTGCGGTAAAGAAAGGAAAACATAGAGGGTTTGTACAGGATTATAAGTATCATACATTATTCCAAATTTATTCGGTGAATTGCAATTGAAATTAAATCCTACATGGGAGATCAAAATCTAGTCGACGGGGTCAAACAAAAGAGATTGATAAATGTGTTACAGATAGACCAGAGTAATTTATTACTATAAAATATTGATGTAAATAATTCGATGAAGAAAAAATTATTTCTGTTGCAATATCATGTGAAGGATGTGCAAAAGGACAGAGAGGTAGTTTCATCGAAAGAAGTTTTGATGGAAGCGTGTAACTTCTTTATTTATTTGACCGTTGTCGTAGTATGTCCGATGCAGCAGGCATGCGCACTGCTACTGTGCGCCCGACCACAAGTGTACTTGTACAGCACATTAAACTCCTCCGTTGACGGGTTAGTTATGTTTCATACAAATAAAGTAGAGTTTTGTTCTGGTAATATATGATGAATTTAAGCCTTAACGTTGGATCTGTGACTCGGATAGTGTCTGAAACTATATTTTGAAGTTTATTTTCAGTCATTTTAATCGTGAATGTCATTTGGTTTCTAAGGAAAATCATTAAATCACGAGGCACAACACTGATCTTCGTCAGTCCTTCCAACTCATCCGTTTCAATCTCCGTTTCTTTCCCTTCGTCGTCATCAGCCATTCTTCTCTCCTCCTCCATGTCGTTTTTTATGATCCCTTCAAGGGGGTCGCTCGAATCAGGATTTTCATCTCCTGTTTGTATGTTCTTAGTCTGTTTCAGGGTTCCTGGTACGTGTTATATGGTGCCTGTCCGTCTGTTCTTGATGATCGTTGCTCGTCCTTCAGTCCTTCTTGTTGGAGAGACTTTTCGTTCAAGAAATTTGGAGCTGTATTTCTACACGAAAGATGTGGGAAATTATCATTAACGAGCAGTTTTTGGACACGTGGTAACTTAGGGTAAACAGAGTCCATGATGAAGAAACCTCCAATATTTTAAAGAGTAGTAGGTAGAAAGACAAATTGTGACCATTATTGCGTATCTTGATCTCATGTTTTATTCAGAAACCAAATAGCATCCACTCAAAAAATGACTGATGTGTTTCTTATTTTCTTTTAAATCTGCAATTCCTTCCTACCAACATTGCCCATTATTATTACGTTGATAAATGTTGACAGCTTAGGTGATACTCACCCATTATGATCCTGTCTTAATACACACTTTCTGAACGCTAACTTTCTGAATGAACACCTAATTTCGAGCCGCTTTGCGCATTTCGGCGCAATTCGCCTAAAATTCACATTTCCAATCGATGGGTTTGCGAATGAGCACTTCCTGAGCCATCTTTATGCATATTTTCATTGAGACAGTCTAACTGCTCACTTACTTAATGCACATTTTCTGAATAAACACTTTTCTGAATGCACACATTTGGAACGCACAATTTCGAAATGTGCACTTTCTTAATGCCCACTTACTAATTTGCCGCATTGCACATTACTGTGCAATCGTCAGGAATGCACACTCTCAAGCGATGGGTTCACGAATTCACACAGTTAACAACCTTGATGCACAATTTTATTCGCGAATATCCAGTCATAACAACATTCGTGTGCAATGTTCTCCAACGCACACTTCCAATTCCTTATATTTTTCTGAGTGAGAGCAAATGTTGTATTTGTGCAAGTGTTTCATACTTGTTGCATGAGATACAGTTCCTGGGACAACGATCTTGTGAGCTAATCTCTGAACTCTTTCCGATGAAAAAAGTCCTACCTAAGCATCCTTTTAGATCAGGATTATTTTCCATGGCCGGATGTTTTATTGGCCGCTAACTCGAGCATGAATGCTGCTGCATAGTCATCCTGCTAGCCTCATATCCTGGACAGGACAAAAGATTTTTTGACACAAACTACCTGAATTGAACTAATTTCAAATTGTAAATTAATATTAAGTAACTAACTTTTTTAGCCTTTGCCATTTATAGCCAAAATTGCTGATGTTGTGCCTGCATCCATCCACCTGTCCTCCCGTTCGATGTCACAGACACCTTCATTTAGAATGTTACGGTATCCTCAATGATGCATTGATCGCATAGCTGCAGTGATCCCAATGTGACCGAACGGTAATGCGAGCAATTACACGTCCATTCAATTTGATGATTTGTTCTCGTTTGCTCTCTCAGAACCGATTATTTTTCGGCTCTCGCGTTACTCAAACCTGATACAGCATTATACATAATGGATGGGTGTGGTGTACTTGATTCTATCGTGGTGTAGATTTCCAACAAGACATTCCACCATAACTAGAAGGTTTTCTTGAAGATTTTTTCTATTACCTTTTAATTTACAACTTCAAAAGACTGCTTGACTAGGAACTCGCGATTTTGTAATAGAAGTGCGTCCAATCAGCCAATCGAATTGAACAAAACGAAATATTTCCTAACAATTTTCTTGTGAGACTAAACAAAGGTGAATATTAAGATAAGTTTTTGCTACCCTGATCATTTTTGCAACATTTTTTTATGTTGAAATCCATTGAATATAGTTATATGTGTACCGAAAGTAGGTTAGAATCGTTGCAAATATTTGTAGGTTTTGCCGTTTGCATATAATTAAAGGTTATTGTTATTAGATTTAAGTATTGTTCAGAATTTGTACGTTCTCTATTTTTTTCGCGGATTATGACTTCCATGGAATTAGTTCAGTTTATTTGCCTCTGGTCTACTTAGGTTATTTACGTTTGATGTTGTGTGCGTAAGGACACAACATCAAACGTAAATAACCGTGCGTAAGGAAGGTTATTATTCCCGCACTTCTTGGTTAGTCACGTAAATGTATGTTTCGGTAGAGAATTTCAATGGTTATTTTCATAACGCCCGAAGCATTTTTATTGTTTTTTTTCTTCTTTGTAGAGGTTTCACTGTGGGATTGCGAATATCCTATGGTTAGTTCAGTTTATTCGTTGCACGACCTAGTTACGAATATCAGCGTCAGGTCATCCTAGGTTATTTATGTGGGTTAGGTTGTTCTCGTATGTTAGAAATGCATGTTTATGGGTCGGCAGAGCATTTGAATGCTTCTTATTTATTATGACTGAAGCATATGTGAAAAACGTGTATCTTTACTTCAGGTTTTACTGTAAGATTATGATCTCTATAGTTTCGTTTCAGATTATTTTCTGTAAGAGTTAGTCACGTACAACGGTTTCAAGTCTTATTTGGTTATTTACGTTGAACACTCACCATGCATTTTAATGGATGAGGAAGACTTTCCGGTGTGCATTGTTTTTTTTTTAAGTAAGTTAGGCCATGCCTGATAATTGTTTAGACATAGACACACAGCTATTTCCTTCTAGTTAGGGGGTGGCTAAGTTAGGCAGACACAGAGGGGGGAGGCGCCCAATCTCCCCGCCACAAGACCGCCGTGTCCCTGCCGAGGCTCGAACTCGCGACATGCAGCACCAGAGGCTTACACTGCAGTCGGATACGCTAACCACTCGGCCACGGCGGCCTCCATAATTGTAAAATTGAATAATATGAGGGGTGTATTTTTTAGGTTTTGTAAGTTCTCAGTAAAGTTTTACTATGGGAATAAGAATTTCAATATGATTATTTCGGTATATTGGGTGTAGTGCTAAAAGTGATTGTTAGGTCTAAGTGAAGGTATTGGATTTGGTCCTGTTTCAGATTGGCTTAGGGAGGAAATGTTATACACTGCGGGGTTTGTAAGATAGATGCATGTGTCGGTCAAGATTTGAATGGCTATTTCTACAAAGACAGAAGCATTCTGAAAGGGTTTGAATACCTTCTGTAGGGTGTTTAGGAAGGATTATGATTCTCATTGGATCATTTTAGTTTATTTGTTGTTGGAGTTAAATATGTACCGTAGCGAGCAAATATTCGTTTATGGTTAGTCTGTAACAGAAAAAACGAGAAATTTAACTTCATATAAAAATTACTTGTGGTACAATGTGGGGACAAAGCTTCTTAATAGATAATATTAATCAAATTTCCGATGAGTTCAAGTATAGAGTATATTCCCCTTAGTTTTATATCATAAACTAATTTACTCTGAAGATATATGCTAGTCTTTCGTATAGATAAACAAGGCTATCCGGTTGGTTTTGTTTTTCTAAATTGTAAATGTTAGGCAATGATACTGATCTTGTCAGGTTATTTCGTCACTCATGTTTTCTTGATAAGTTTATGCGTTGATGGAGAGTTCGAGTATACAGTCATTACGAGTGTAGAATATATATAGGGTCTGTATCCTCTTGGCAGGATTTTTAAAGTATGAATAAAACATTCGCGGGATTACTTTTGTTTCTTTGTTTAAAGCTGAGCTGTATTAGAGTAGAATGAACTCACCCTATTTGTTGTAGGAGAGGCGCTGTATTAGTGTAGAATGAGCTCACCCTATTTGTTGTGGGAGCGGCGCTGTATTAGTGTAGAATGAGCTCACCTTATTTGTTGTAGGAGCGGCGCTGTATTAGTGTAGAATGAGCTCACCCTATTTGCTGTCGGAGCGGCGCTGTATTAGTGTAGAATGAGCTCACCCTATTTGCTTTAGGAGCGGCGCTGTATAAGTGTAGAATGAGCTCACCCTATTTGTTGTAGGAGCGGCGCTGTATTAGTGTAGAATGAGCTCACCCTATTTGTTGTAGGAGCGGCGCTGTATTTGTGTAGAATGAGCTCACCCTATTTGTTGTAGTAGCGGCGCTGTATTAGTGTAGAATGAGCTCACCTTATTTGTTGTAGGAGCGGCGCTGTATTAGTGCAGAATAAGCTCACCTTATTTGTTGTAGGAGCGGCGCTGTATTAGTGTAGAATGAGCTCACCCTATTTGTTGTAGTAGCATCGCTGTATTAGTGTAGAATGAGCTCACCCTATTTGTTTTTGGAGCGGCGCTGTATTAGTGTAGAATGAGCTCACCTTATTTGTTGTAGTAGCATCGCTGTATTAGTGTAGAATGAGCTCACCCTATTTGTTGTAGGAGCGGCGCTGTATTAGTGTAGAATGAGCTCACCTTATTTGTTGTAGGAGTGGCGCTGTATAAGTGCAGAATGAGCTCACCTTATTTGTTGCAGGAGCGGCGCTGTATCCGTGTAGAACGAGCTCACCTTATTTGTTGTAGGAGCGGCGCTGTATTAGTGTAGAATGAGCTCACCTTATTTGTTGTAGGAGCGGCGCTGTATTAGTGCAGAATGAGCTCACCTTATTTGCTTTAGGGACGGTATCATAATATTGTTTCCCATCTACTTAGGTCATATACGTCGGATATTGATGAGATTGTAATTTGGGCAGGGAAGGTTATATGTGTCGGTAGAGAATTTGGATAGTTCTTTTTATAGTGACTGAAACATATTATGGGATGTGCATCTTCTCTGTAGGCTTATCACTGTAGGATCATAATTTTCATAGAATTAGTTCAGTTTAAATGTTGTATGGGTTAGTTATGAATATCTGTTTCAGGTATTCATGAGTTGTTTCGTTGGATATTTTCCTGTTCTTTCTATGGATAAGGGAAGCCATCTCATTTTACATGATTGTCTTAAAAGTAGTTTAGGCCATAGATGAGAGTTGACTAGTTATTTTTTTTAACGGAAGCATACTTTAACTTTGTTGTGTTCTCAGTAGAGTTTGCTGAAGGAATTGGATTTCCGAACGGATGTTTTCGGTATATTTGCTGCATTGTAAAAAGTTATCGATACGTCAATGTGTTTACATAAAATGTTGGTCCCGTTTTAGTTTGTTAAAGGAAAAAGTAGTCATAAATTGTGAGTTTTTTTACTGCACGATAATGATTTCGTAGGATTTGTTCTGCTTATTAGTTGCACGAGTCAGTTATGTATATCGGTTTCCCTTCATGCTAGGTTATTTACGTTGTCATTTGATAGGTGTTTGTATGGATAAGAAACCCTGTCTTGGACTCTTTTTTTGTTGTGAGTTTACCAGTTGGTAGATAGTAGTGTTAGAAATTATTGGTTGGTTTTGGTGTTGACATAGAAAACTGGTATTTTTTGGGTTAGGCTTAGAAAAAAAAATTCATTTACTACAGAGAATGTGTAATATTATTTCAGGAAATTAGTTATAATGAAGGGGTCGCATATTGATTTTCTCGTCAATATTGGTTTGGTACATTGATTATTGGCTAGGTTCTGTATGGGCGTGAGAGAATATCATGTGTGTTATGAATTTTGAATGTAGGTTTATATGTTGGCTTATAATCTGATTGCGTATCTTATAGTATGAGTGGAACGTTTTTTTAGGTTTGTCCCTCTACTGTTAAGATTATACATTAGGATTTTGTTTTTGAAATAGTTTTTAACCGTTAATTTTGTTATAATTTTATTAAAGTGCGTTGGTTATACGCATTGTTGGGTTCATTTCGATGGGTATTGGGTAGGTTGTGGATAGCTATGAGAGGACGTCGCTGTTACTAACGTTAGATGCTGTTCTATAGCAGTATGTGAACAATTGCAAGTTCACTGCTGGCATTGGGGATACTGCAAGCAATAGGAACACTGCATGCATTAGGAACACTGCATGCATTAGGAACACTGTACGCATTAGGAACACTGCATTCATTCGGAACACTGCATGCATTAGGAACACTGCATGCAATGGGAACACGGCATGCATTAAGGAAACTGCATGCATTAGGAACACTATGCATTAGCAACACTGCATTCATTCGGAACACTGCATGCATTAGGAACATTGCATGCAATGGGAACACTGCATGCATTAAGGAAACTGCATGCATTAGGAACACTGCATGCATTAGGAACACGGCATGCGTTATGAACACTGCTTGCAATGGGAACACTGCATGCATTCGGAACACTGCATGCATTAGGAAAACTGCATGCATTAAGAGCACTGCAAGCAATAGGAACACTGCATGCATTAGGAACACTGCATGCATTATGAACACTGCATGCATTAGGAATACTGTATGCAATAGGAACACTGCATGCATTCGGAACATTGCAAGCGTTAGGAACACTGCAAGCAATAGAAACATGGCATGCATTAGGAACACTGCATGCATTAGGAACACTGCATGCATTAAGAACACTGCAAGCAGTATGAATACTGCATGCATTAGGAACACTGCAGCATAAGGAACACTGCATGCAATAGGAACACTGCATGCATTCGGAACACTGCATGCATTAGGAACACTGCATGCATCAAGAACACTGCATGCATTAGGAACGCTGCATGCAAGAGGAACACTGAATGCATTAGGAACACTGCATGCATTAGGAACGCTGCATGCAATAGGAACACTGCATTCATTCGGACCACTGCAAGCTTTAGGATCACTGCAAACAATAGGAACACCGCATGCATTAGGAACACTGCACGCATTAGGAACAATGCATGCATTGAGAACCCTGCAAGCAATAGAAACACTGCATGCATTCGGAACACTGCAAGCGTTAGGAAAGCTGCATGCATTAGGGACACTGCAAGCAATATGAACGCTGCATACATTAGGAGCACTGCAAGCATTAAGAACACTGCAAGCATTAGGAACACTGCACGCTTTAGGAACACTGCATGCATTACGAACACTGCAAGCATTAGGAACACTGCATGAATTAGGAACACTGCAAGCAATAGGAACACTGCCTGCCTTAGGAACACTGCAAGCAATAGGAACACTGCATGCATTCGGAACACTGCATGCATTAGGAACACTGCAAGCTTTTGGATCACTGCAAACAATAGGAACACCGCATGCATTAGGAACACTACATGCATTAGGAACACTGCAAGCATTAAGAACACTGCAAGCATTAGGAACACTGCAAGCAATAAGAACACTGCATGCATTATGAACACTGCAAGCATTAAGAACACTGCAAGCATTAGGAACACTGCACGCATTAGGAACACTGCATGCATTAGGAACACTGCCTGCATTAGGAACACTGCAAGCAATAGGAACACTGCAAGCATTAGGAACACTGCATGCATTAGGTACAATGCCTGCATTAAGAACACTGCATGCAATAGGAACACTGCATGCATTCGGAACACTGCAAGCGTTAGGAACGCTGCATGCATTCGGAACACTGCAAGCGTTAGGAACACATCAAGCGTTAGAAACACTGCAAGCATTAGGAACACACTGCAAGCTAATAACACTGCAAGCATTAGGAATACTGCATGCATTAGGAACACTACACGCATTAGGAACACTGCAATCAATAGGAACACTGCAAGCATTAGGAACACAGCAAGCGTTAGGAACACTGCAAGCATTAGGAACCCTGCAAGCATTAGGAACACTGCAAGCATTAGGAACACTGCATGCATTAGGAACACTGCAAGCAATAAGGACACTGCATGCATTAGGAACACAGCAAGCATAAAGAACACTGCAAGAATTAGGAACACTGCAAACAATAGAAACACTGCATGCATCAGAACCACTGCATGCATTAGGGACAATGCATGCATTAAGAACACTGCAAGCAATAGAAACACTGCATGCATTCGGAACACTGCAAGCGTTAGGAACGCTGCATGCATTAGGGACACTGCAAGCAATATGAACATTGCAAGCATTAGGAACACTGCAAGTATTAAGAACACTGCAAGCATTAGGAACACTGCACGCTTTAGGATCACTGCATGCATTAAGAACACTGCAAGCTTTAGGAACACTGCATGTATTAGGAACACTGCATGCAATAGGAACACTGCCTGCATTAGGAACACTGCAAGAAATAGGAACACTGCATGCGTTCGGAACACTGCATGCATTATGAACACTGCAAGCTTTAGGATCACTGCAAACAATAGGAACCCCGCATGCATTAGGAACACTGCATGCATTGGGAACACTGCATCCATTAAGAACACTGCAAGCAATAGGAACAATGCATGCATTCGGAACACTGCAAGCGTTAGAAACGCTGCATGCATTAGGAACACAGCAAGCAATACGAACACTGCATGCATTAGGAACACTGCATTCATAAAGAACACTATAAGCAATAGGAACACTGCATGCATTCGAAACAATGCAAGCGTTAGGAACACTGCAAGCCTTAGGAACACTGCAAGCATTAGGAACACACTGCAAGCTAATAACACTGCAAGCATTAGGAACACACTGCAAGCTAATAACACAGCAAGCATTAGGAATACTGCATGCATTAGGAACGCTACACGCATTAGGAACACTGCAAGCAATAGAAACACTGCAAGCATTAGGAACACTGCATTCATTAGGAACTCTGCAAGCAATAGGAACACTGCAAGCATTGGGAATACTGCATGCATTAGGAACACAGCATGCATTAGGAACACTGCAAGCAATAGGAAGACTGAAAGCATCAGGAACACTGAATGCATTAGGAACACTGCAGCCATTAGGAACACTGCAAGCTAGGAACACTGCAAGCATTATGAATACTGCATGCATTAGGAACACTGCATACATTAGGAACACTGCAAGTAATAGGAACACTGCATTCAATAGGAAAACTCCATGCATTAGGAACACTGCATGCATTAGGAACACTGCAAGCAATAGGAACACTGCAAGCATTAGGAACACAGCGAGCGTTAGGAACACTGTAAGCATTAGGAACCCTGCAAGCATTAGAAACACTGCGAGCATTAGGAACACTACAAGCATTAGGAACACTGAACGCAATAGGAACAATGCATGCATTGGGAACACTGCAAGCAATAGGAACACCGCATGCATTAGGAACACTGCATGCATTAGGAACACTGCATGCATTAAGAACACTGCAAGCAGCATGAATACTGCATGCATTAGGAACACTGCATGCATAAGGAACATTGCTTGCGATAGGAACACTGCATGCATTCAGAACACTGCACGCATTAGGAACACTGCATGCATCAAGAACACTGCATGCATTAGGAACGCTGCATGCAATAGGAACACTGAATGATTTAGGAACACTGCATGCATTAGGAACGCTGCATGCAATCGGAACACTGCATTCATTCGGACCACTGCAAGCTTTAGGATCACTGCAAACAATAGGAACACCGCATGCATTAGGAACACTGCACGCATTAGGAACAGTGCATGCATTGAGAACACTGCAAGCAATAGAAACACTGCATGCATTCGGAACCCTGCAAGCGTTAGGAACGCTGCATGCATTAGGGACACTGCAAGCAATATGAACACTGCATGCATTAGGAGCACTGCAAGCATTAAGAACACTGCAAGCATTAGGAACACTGCACGCTTTAGGAACACTGCATGCATTACGAACACTGCAAGCATTAGGAACACTGCATGCATTAGGAACACTGCAGGCATTAGGAACACCGCCTGCGTTAGGAACACTGCAAGCAATAGGAACACTGCATGCATTCGGAACACTGCATGCATTAGGAATACTGCAAGCTTTAGGATCACTGCAAGCAATAGGAACACCGCATGCATTAGGAACACTGCACGCATTAGGAACAGTGCATGCATTGAGAACACTGCAAGCAATAGAAACACTGCATGCATTCGGAACACTGCAAGCGTTAGGAACGCTGCATGCATTAGGGACACTGCAAGCAATATGAACACTGCATACATTAGGAGCACTGCAAGCATTAAGAACACTGCAAGCATTAGGAACACTGCACGCTTTAGGAACACTGCATGCATTACGAACACTGCAAGC
>SDVV010036025.1:0-10993 GCA_016164225.1 Gammarus roeselii
TATATAGTTACCACTACGGCGATAAGTTTCTTGACATGTTGCTTATGATCTTGGTAGAAGCAACCGAGTCAAAAGTTACATAAAATTTATTATTCATGCCCGGTATCGCATGTTAAGCTCTTTGGGTGGATGTCTCAAAACTGTGTTAACGCGTCATATTCAAGCAAAAAAACAAGTTACGTTTACTCAACAACGGCCCTGAGGGAGAACGCAGGTCCTCAGATGCCATGAAGGGAAGCGAAGTCATTGTTGGAGGGGGATGGGCGGCATAGTCTTCACCAGGCAAGGCATTCCGCGGTACATGATAAATTCAAACTATTCGACACAAATGTGGGTGCTAAGTCTTCTTGGAGCGTTTCTTCTATTCAAAGCTGATGGGCTCTCAATGGAACATCCATAATACTAGAAGCGACGGAAGCAGTGAAGTCGAAAAATCAAACCTTCTATTACAGAAGAATGAAAAAGTAAAATTCTTCACGGGTTTAAAGGTCAAGCAACTAAACATCTAATCTCCCTTCTTCCTAACTCAGCCACTTGCCAGGCATCTCGCATGCTCCCCTATACACCGACAGCTGATAAGGTGCATTTCTTCAGAATACAAATTCAGTTACCACTATGGCGGTAAATTTATTGTGTTCAAAAGTTCACCAACCTGTCCTATGGATATTATTGATGATGGCCAGCAGGCCTACAGCTCATGAACAGCGATGAATTAGTATTCGAGACTAACGTCTGAAGAGCTGGCAGTGAGAACCCGATCACAAATAGTACATTTCACCGAACTGGTATGTGTGTGAGCGCATCAGAGGAGTGTGATGGGGGTCTTGAACCTTGAGGCTATGTACATTTATATGTATAATATATAGTTTGAAGCGACGTCTGACCAGTATCTAGTTAGGTTAACTATTATTTGTGTGTACTAACATCTTGTGTGGATGTTTCAATGTTAATTCAACGGCGATCTAAGCAAATCAGCTTACTGTTTCTTCTATTTATTTCACCTTTTGATGACCTCTCTAACTCACATATCTCTTCTCCCTCTCTTCACAGCCGCCCCCGCCAAGGCAAGGTGTTCACCTTCGACCACTGTTTCGGTGCAGAGGGCGCGGGAAGTGACCAGGACGCCGTATATCAGGCCGTGGGGCGCGGCCTGCTCGACAATGCCTTCGCAGGGTACAACGCCTGCATCCTCGCCTACGGTCAAACAGGTGAGTGGGCACCAGCTTCTGGGGGCGTGTATTGAAACTTCTTCTGTAGGAGGTCTCGAGGGAGATTTCTCGTGGAGTTATTTGATAAATTTCCCGCTCGTAATTTTTTCTATTTTTGAAATGTTGTCCTATTATTTCTTGCTACTCATTGCACGCAAGACTGCCGACCATGACGAGTCATTCATTGCATACGAATGCATGTACGCATACACAATACACAACGGAGTTGTCCCGATGGTCAAATTCGTGCCGTACTCTGAGACTTGATATTTTCCTTTCCTTGGGATGGATGGATGATTATTCATTTTATGGGTCATTAACACTTTATTTTATTATTTCTTTTTGGGCTCTATTATTTTTCTCTGCTCTTTTATTTTTCTCTGCTCTTTTTTAATGGTGATAAATTTTGCATTGGTTATTATTATATATATCGAGGTTGGTTGAGACAAGGTGACCCAGGGATGAGGGGTACTCGTGGGACCCGCGGGACTCGGGGGACCCGGGGTTTCGGTAATCCGGGGGACTTGGAAGACCAGGAGGATTTGGAGGGACCCACTTGGACCCTTCTGGGGCCCTTTAGAACACCCTTGAGATACTTTAGGACCCTCCTGAAAAACTGTGGGACCCTTTTGAGGCTTCTCTGAGTCCTGGAACCTCTGCTTCCCCTTCTCACAGCTGTAAAACCCATACACAGAGGAATTTATAATTGTGGAGTGTTTGATTAGAGAAAAGTTATTACAGTCCACGGCATTGCTGACGCAGAGAAGGATAGCCGCGTCGAATGTCGAAGTGCGTCGAAATCAGTCGAAACATGTTGAGGCAAGTCGTGTTGGGTGCGACGAGCCGAGACTGGCCGAAATGATTCGAGACAAACTGAGATGAGCTGAGACGAGGGGACTCGAGGGCCCATGGGAGCTGGGGAGACTTGGGTTACCCTCCGGGGCTTATCAAGCACTTTTGGGACCCGCGGGACCTCTGCTCTCCACCCCCCACCGCTCCCACCCTAAAATGCTTTGTAGAAAAATTAGTTATTACAGTCGCCAGGATTACCGGCGCAGAGGGGAGAGCCGCGTCAAGGCTGGTCGGGGTGCGTCGAGATTAGTCTGAACATGTCGAGACCGAGTCTAGTTGGGCGCGGCGAGTCAAGACTGGCCGAAATGAGTCGAGACAAGCCCAGATGAGCTGAGAGAAGGGGGCTCGTGGTACTCGTGGAGCTCGGGGGACCCTGGGGACTTGGGTTGCCCTCCGGGACCTATCGGGCTCTTTTGGGACACGTAGGATTCCCCTAAACAATAAGTATTATGTCAATAATCTGAACAGTTTTTCAGCCCATTGTGAACCTTTCTTTCCTCTTCACGATCCACAATTTAATTAAGTAATGCTAGTGTACTTGTGCGAGAGTTCCTGTTTTTAATTTTGCGAATATTTTTTTTTTAGTCAGTGCTCGCTCGCGCGTGCACGGGCTATGTGTAATTCCTCTTGTTGGCCTTAACGGCGTAAATATAAACCTTGCGGTGCGTTGCGGTTGAAGTTGATCTGATCCGTGAAGCCATAGACCTTGTACCAATCTCGATGCTGCTATCTGTGCGCACTGGCGTGCACACATATCACTCATGAAGTTCTAAATGATTGAAAGCAGAGATCCGTTTCTTCTGAACAATTTTATTGTGCGCACCAGCGTACGTCTGACACGACTGAAATTTTCAAAATGTTCTGGCTTTGACAACGTTTTCTCGCATGCCGAGACGTGCGAGCCTACTGGAATCCATGATCGTTGAGCCCTACGGGGGTGCCTGTTATGACGCTTAAATCAAATTAATATTTTCCCGAGGCTGTTAATACCGATCCTTGAAAATACCGATACTTACATATCATTTGGTTGTTACTTCGAGCTCAAAATTATTTATCAAGGTATAAGAAGAAAACTACCTTATGTAAGAAGCCCATCTATGTAGGCCCGATATATTTTCTGTTTTCCTTCACAGAGGCACCAACACATCCCAAGTCAAAGGTAAAGGCGCTTCAATAGGCAAATGTTTCTGTTGAGAAAGACAGGTACCCACTTGCGGCACGCTCGCCATTAGTCTGGCAGTCACCACAATTTCGTTCATCTATCACAATCCTATAATAGACAGTATCAAATGCTTTTCTCAGATCGACAAAGACGCTTGTACCGTACAATGTTTCCCGCTGCTAAAACTGTGTAATCCAGCGACAGCACGTCACTAGCCGACAGCTTGCTATCTAGGTTTTCGGCAACTCGGCACTTGCCGACAGAGCTTGTTATCTAGGTTCTCGGCAACACGTCACTTGCCGACAGCTTGTTGTCTAGGTTCTCGAAAACACGTCACTAAGCAACAGTTTGCTATCTAGGTTCTCGGCAACACGTCACTAGCACAGCTTGCTGTTTAGTACGTTCTCGGCAACACGTCACTTGCCAACAGCTTGCTATTTAAGTTCTCGGCAACACGTCACTTGCCCCGACAGCTTGTTATCTAGGTTTTCTGAAACACGTCACTAGACCCGACAGCTTGTTATCTAGGTTCTCGGAAACACGTCACTATGCGACAGCTTGCTATCTAGGTTCTCGGCAACACGTCACTAGACGACAGCTTGCTATCTAAGTTCTCGGAAACATTCACGAAACACTGATTGAAGGCGTTCGCTGTGTTGTAAACCTTAGAAACTTCTGTTTCATCTGCTATTATCCAGGCACCCTACCTCTCCGTCTAATTTGAAGCATGTTTTTTTCATATCACCGCCGCAGTTCCCGAACGCTGTATCGTAGTCTCGTTGTGTGCCAAGTTGTAGCTGGCGGAGTCCAGAATGTACCATTGCATTATTGCTTACTCTACTCACAAGTCCAAGTCTCGGAAGTTTGAAGGGAAGCGATTTGTATTATTTACTTCCATGATGTTTGGGCCTAACCATTGCCGCTGAATACGTTCGTTAGCAACAAGTTGAAGTTTGGATGGGAAGCACTGGCAGTGTCACTGATTGAATGTTGTAACAAGGAAAAGTAGTGACTGCCCTAATACAACTTGGGTTATCAAAATACCACTTCACAGCCTCCAACTTGGATACAAAGTTGTGAACATTTTCAGTTTTCTTCTGGCATTTAAGAGTCATATTAACACAAGTAAGGTAACTGTGAGTCACAGTGTCATTTAAAAGTATGCATCCATATTTGGTCTAGAAGCGGCGGACTACCAAACATTTCACCAGGAGGAAATCTAGTAGGAATCGGTTTAAATGCCCAAACATTAAGATATTAAAATCTCCGACACGATTAATTTTGCCCCAAAAAACTGGATCCTGTTGTAAGTTGGTAAGTCGATCGGTAAAGGTGACACAATAATCTGATTGGGGTGGAAATAGTCCAAGAGGGTAGTGGTTTCCGCCGACCAGCGTTTTGGTCATTATTCAAGATTCTGTTGCCTCGCTACATGAACATGAATGGTCTCATTTTCTACAGCCAAAATTAGGCATGCAGAAAATAAACATTCCTTCATTCTTTACCTGCATCTCTAATAGTCTGAAGCGACGAGTCGTGTCCATCAAATGAACGACGCTTTTCGGTATTTTTATCCACGTTCCGTTGGGGGATAATCACGCCTGTAGGGATGCTAGGGAATCGAACACAGCAAGAAACGCTCCATCATTAGAGTTAAAGCTCCGTCTATTGCACTTTAGGAGGACTGCGGAGGCTGCATCGTTGCAGTGCCTGTTGTGCCAATTTATTGCATAATGATGCGAACGATTTGACTGTTCTAAAGAACTGTGGATGCAGAAAAGAAAGTCTCAGGATCAACATGGTGGAATACATCTAAAAAGATACATTCGTCACTTATTAAATCAAAACTATCACAATACATGAACACATGTCCTCGCCATCTGTGACATCCATGGAAGATACAAAAAATGTCAAGTAACGTGTTATAACATACGTGTAATATTCGCTGCGGGAATAGCACGTCAAGACCGTATACTTAAGAAGACTACCTAGCTTCGGAATGTGTAATCTTCTAAATTTAGAAGGATACACAGCACTAATATCTTGCAGTGAGCTCATTGCTAAAGGCTCCAGTGCTTTACCCGAATGAAACATGCATATCAATGTATGTACATAAGACGAATAAATAACAGATGAAACCCTTACAGTTCGTTTTAAATATCAAGGAAAACAAATGAACCGAAGATTGATGAGGAACGCCAAGGACACACCTCGATAATCGTAAATTCACACAACAGGCGGACAGCAACGAGCACAGAGGTAGATTTATTGGAAGGATAAGCAGCAAGGCCAAGTATTTTCTCTAAGCAACAGTATAAAAAAAAATCGTTCATGGTTAGTCTGTAACTGAAAATACAAACTGGACTTTTTCTATGTGGAATCCAACTTCATAAGGAAATTTGTTACGTTAATATATCTGGACAACCCTTCTTTATGGATAATAGCAATTGAATTTGCAATGAGTTGATATGTCGAGCGGAAAATGATCATTGATGATTTCTCTTAATCTTTAATCACGCACGAATTTTCTTCCGCTACTGTGCATGCCAACCAGGCCAAATTTAATTTAGTGAACAAAAACAACATGAAATGCAAATTCAAGTGAACTGTAGTGAAATCTCAATTGTTACCATGTATGTTTATTGCGACAAAATGGAATAATTAATTTTTTTGCGAACATAAACGCTATTCAATTTACTTGAAAAGCAGTGGTCCCATAAATATTATCTAGATACACTGCAGGAAATGAACTGATACCACCTAGATAACGTCAACACTATCAGATGAAGGTTGATGCATGGCGTTTGCTACCTACTCTCCGGACGACGACTCTATGGGTCAATTTACAATAAGTTTGGAAGCTGCATCCGCAGGATGTCGGCACAAACAGTCATCAGCTTGGCACGGGTGTTGACGAAACCGTGCTGGTTGCGGGTTCCGATTCGAGGGGTTGGGAGATGTCACTCACATTGCAAATTGCCATCCACGAAGCCGGTGCCAGAGATCTTGTCGAGGAACATCTCTTCACCTTCCTAAGAGGTACATAATCGTGTTCCTGTTAAGAGTGAGGCTCTCATTTTGCATAGGTTGGCTGGTTTCATATTTCGGTGGGGAATTCAGTGTCTCTTTTGTTATTTCCTGCTCACAATTTCACTATGATTTTGCGTCTATTTTTTTGATCGTTTCGCGAGGTCGCTTTTTGGCAGGCTTTTGTCCAAGTGTGCGACAGGCAGAGACGTCAGAAGCAGCAACATTCAGATGGCGTTTTCCATGGGAATATTAGGATGTTAGTGAACAAATTTTGTGCAATTTCGACCGACGGATGTTTGCGGGATTCTACTGCCAGAGATCACAAGGGTATCTCCGTGCTCCTACACATCGGCATCAACCACTCTCTTCGATCTGAATTAGCCTCCCCATCAATAGCCCCACCTCGGCCTCAAGTGCGCCAATGCGCTGGTCCCTCACCGTCATCTGCTCTCGGAATTCTCCGCATATTCTCAAAATCCCCCCAGAGCTACTCCATCTTACCATCACAGCTCAACAATCTTCTGATATCTCCAAGTCTTTGTTCGAGCCCTCCATCATCGGGGCCGTCCGTGTTCGGCTTGCTACCGTTCGAGCCCTCCATCATTGAGGCCGTCCGTGTCCGTATTTCTACCGTTCGAGCCCTCCATCATTGTTTCTGTCCGTGTTCGTCTTGCTACCGTACGAGCCCTCCATCATTGGGGCCGTCGGTGTTCGTATTGCTACCGTTCGAGCCCTCCATCATTGAGGCCGTCCGTGTCCGTATTGCTACGTTCGAGCCCGCCATCATTGTTTCTGTCCGTGTTCGTCTTGCTACCGTTCGAGCCCTCCATCATTGGGGTCGTCGGTATTCGTATTGCTACCGTTCGAGCCCTCCATCACTGGGGCCGTCTGTGTTCGTCTTGGTACAGTACGAGCCCTCAATCATTGGGACCATCCGTGTTCGTCTTGCTACCGTTCGAGCCCTCCATCATTGGGGCCGTCCGTGTTCGTCTTGCTACCGTTCGAGCCCTCCATCATTGGGGCCGTCCGTTTTAATCTTGCTACCGATCGAGCCCTCCATCATTGGGGCCGCCTGTGTTCGTCTTGCTACCGTTCGAGCCCTTCATCATTGGGGCCGCCTGTGTTCGTCTTGCTACCATTCGAGCCCTCCATCATTGGGGCCGTCCGTGTTCGTCTTGCTACCGTTCGAGCCCTCCATCATTGGGGATGTCCGTGTTCGTCTGGCAACTGCGTAGCTTTGACGTTTTCGCAGGTCCTGAAGTCGTCGGATTTTATGTTAAGGAAAAAGATATAAGAAAGTCTGGTGTGCCTTGCAAGTGTTGTTGATTACGAATGGCGTAAGTTCAACTTATTGAAACATTGGCATGTTTTATCAGGTCGTGCAGCTACAATTCGATTGATAATATTATTTCTATTCGGTTATATTGTTGCATATACAGAAAATTTATGTGTGACCTTCCCCGCCGTAATCTTGAACAGCGAGCCTACCTATCAACTAATATGATATACCATTATAAATCAGAAATAACTAACTAAATTGACTTATTTAAGCAAAAAAATTCAAGTTTGAGTCGTCGTAGGATGATGCAGTAATTCAAAATGTTTGTTGGGGAGATGAGTTTTCCTAAGGTGCAAGAAGTAGCTACTACCAGAAGCCCTGATATTCTGGTCCATATAGTGCAGCCCCTGAGGACTTGCATTCGTTCATGAAACTATAACTTGTATTGGTTATGAAATAGAAACAGACTGATGAACGTCTAAATTGTTTGTGTGTTCCGTAAGTTTAATTTTGCATCTAAACAACTGTTCAATTTGAATCAAACACAACCCACGTCGAGTATTGTAGCTCTATAAGCAATTGAATTGCACCCCATGCTTGTATTTTGTCCTTAAAAATGCGAGTTTTTGTCATTCTAAGCATGTTGCACAAGTTCTTATAGCTAAGTTTTTTCACTGAATATTCCACTACATTCTAAGCATGTTGCACAAATTCGTATAGCTTAGTTTTTCTCACTAAACGGATAAAATCCTCAGAGTTTCAAACTCTGAGTATTTTATCCTGTGCCATCTGTGGTGTAGCTATCGGTCATCGTGGCAGATGTTGGTTCAACATAAAAGCACCGATACCCACTGATACTGGTACCGATGCATCGGCACAGCTCTGATGCACCAGAATTAAACGGCACCCAAGAGTCGTTTATGCAGATCTATTGAATGATTATTCAATAGCATGTTGAATATTACTCGACGGAATGGGATTCATATTAATAGAGTTGAATATTTAAAAGCACGTTAGATAACCTTCTATCCGCATTGCCATTAAGAGCTAGTCTGACCTTCCTTCCTTCCTCCGGCAGGCCGTCGTCCTCCTATACTTGTATTTAGTGCGTTGCAGCATAGAAATCCTCGAAGAAGTTTGCGCATAACCTTTCCTGTTTTGCCACTTCAAAGTTGCAATTGTATGCTCTCTGGATGCTGATGAGCCGGCCCTTGAAAACAGGCTGGAGAAAGTGGGCCGGCATCTTGGGAATGAATATCCTCTCATCAGTTTAAGAGTTTGAATTGCGTCTATGGTTCTAGCGAGTTGAATATTGCGGTTATTTGGAAGCATATTTACATTCAGCAGAACTACATCCATCTTAATCTAACGACGTCTAATTAACAGACTGTGTAAATGATGAAAGTATTTGAAATTTGCAACCATCTCGTGATGCCATCATTCAATTAGATCATTGTGCAATTTAATTTATTTTAAAATATTGACATCCCGCGTATTGATGACCTTTTCTACAGCCAGGACAGTCCACTTCATGGGCATGAAACCTCTTCATTTTTGGCTTTCCGTGTATCTTTTCTATCGTCTCTGCAACACCAACGCGACAGTGTCCTAACTTACTATATCATCGAACTTTTATTTCAATTTAAAGTTGTGTGAAGTGTGGTGAAGTAACGAAGGGGCGAGGCACCCGCATTGCAGCCCCGTTTCCCGCATCCATGGGGGGTTAAAGGAGGCTTTAAGTCTCGTTTCCCCTCCATTGTTGCTCTCCCTCGGAAGGCTCTCTATTTAGCTGGTGCTGATAAGGCTCTAGCTATAGAGGTAGGCTTATTCTGCAGCCCTCACTCTGGGCGTGCTGCAGCCCTCACTCTGGGCGTGCTGCAACCCTCACTCTGGGCGTGCTGCAGCCCTCACTCTGGGCACTGTGCTGCAGCCCTCACTCTGGGCACTATACTGCAGCCCTCACTCTGGGCACTGTGCTGCAGCCCTCACTCTGGGCACTGTGCTGCAGCCCTCACTCTGGGCACTGTGCTGCAGCCCTCACTCTGGGCACTGTGCTACAACCCTCACTCTGGGCACTGTGGCGCAGCCCTCACTCTGGGCACTGTGCTGCAGCCCTCACTCTGGGCACTGTGCTGCAGCCCTCACTCTGGGCACTGTGCTGCAGCCCTCACTCTGGGCACTGTGCTGCAGCCTTCACTCTGGGCAATGCTGCTGCCCTGACTCGGGGCACTGTTGCGAAATTTCGCAAACCGGGTTAGACTCTGAGGACCAAACTCTGCTGACGCGGCACCAAAACCCGTGGACGGGGCTAAGCTCCGTTGACTTGAAACCAAACTCGGTTGACTGGGGGTAGAAGACCAAGCTGAAGACCAAACCATGGAGACTGCGCAGGGCTAAACCATGGAGAATAGGGACCAAACTCTAGACCGGGGACCAACTCTGGAGACTGTGCCAAACTGTCCTCGGCTCTTCTGAGAGCGCCGTACATCTCCCCTCACAATACATGAATGACGATGTTTGAGGTACAGCTGAGATATTATTGGACTATCATCATTGACCAACTTGCTCGTTACTGCTAATTGTTGCTAGTTTGACGCTGCACGGATTCGCGTCAACAGTTTGTTCATGACATTTGTGAGGTAAAACCCATCTCAAAACTCAGCACCTCGACAGAATCGTGAGGTCATTAGTTGTTTGAGTAGCGAGCATCTGAGAATCGTGTGAGGTGATTACTTGTTTGAGCAGCGAGCATTTGTTCTGGGATGAATCCGACTCTATTCGTTCACCTTCAAGGGATATTTCATCACGAGCTTCTTACTACACACAAACACGAAACATGCGAATATACCTAGCTATTTTTCAAGATCATGGAACGGTTTTTGTTCTGACGTATAGCTTCCTAGGCTGATGGCTATCAATCCAGCGAATAGTTTCTTCAACAGCTGTGTGCTGCTAGTTATAGTTCAAGCGAATAGTTTCTTGAACAGCTGTGTGTTGCTAGTGTAGCTACCTTCTTTGCATGCACTAGGAAGCATCTTCATTTAACATCGCGTCTGCTTTTAAATTGTGCGAGTGAACTTTATGTTCGCTTGTTTTTTGTCTCTTCGTAAAGCACCAAAATGAGCAGTACTTTACCTGGTTGGTCTCCGTCTCTCCTGAATCTCTCCACCTGTTCTCGCTGATTCCTGTTTCTTCATGTAGAGTACCCAACTGAGCAATACCTTATCTTGGCCTTTGTCTCCCCAGACTCTCTTCACTTGTTGTGTTGCAGCACCCGATCGACTGACGGGTGAAATGACCCTCCTACACCGCCGCTCTTGTTGTGTTGCATCACCCGATCGACTGACGGCTGGAATGACCCTCCTACACCGCCGCTCTTGTTGTTGTGTTGCAGCACCCGATCGACTGACGGGTGAAATGACCCTCCTACACCGCCGCTCTTGTTGTGTTGCAGCACCCGAT
>SDVV010036026.1:0-10993 GCA_016164225.1 Gammarus roeselii
TGAAGGCGCGAGTGAAGGAGGGATGTAAAGTGTTGGGTGCACTGAAGAGTGTAATGAGCTGTAGGACGTTGGGGATGGAAGCAAAGAGAGGGCTGTATGAGGGTGTTGTTGTCCCAACTGTACTCTACGGAGCTGAGGCTTGGGGGGTGAGAGCAGAGGAGAGAAGAAGGCTGAATGTTTTCGAGATGAAGTGTCTGAGGAGCATGGCTGGAGTAACGCTGAGAGACCGGATCACCAACGACGGGGTTCGAATCAGAACAGGGATGGTGAAAAAGTTGGAGAACAGAGTGGATTCGCGTGTACTGAGATGGTTCGGGCACATGGAGAGGATGGATGAAGGGAGATTGGTGAACAGGGTGATGAATGCGGAAGCGAGTGGTCGCAGGCCTAGAGGTAGACCGAAGTTTGGGTGGATGGATGGTCTGAAGCAGGCGTTGGGAAGAAGAGACATGAATGTGGAGGTAGCGAGAGAGCGTGCAATGAACAGGCGTGAGTGTTGAATGGTTGATTTTAACGCTGCTCTGATGTGCTTTCCCGCCCTTGGCATCCCGCTGTCGGGATGGTCGTGGGTGGGGGGGACCTAGCCATTATGACGCGACGGGGGTAAACCAGTGGAAACTGTCGGGCCCTGCTGCTGACGACGGTTCCTCGGTGCATTCGGGACCCAGAGTGTAAGTTGAGGGGCTACCGGCAGGACCCTTTAGCACAAAAGGGCCAAGTTGTGTGAGTGTGAGCGTAAGAGGGTGTGAGGTGCGCCTTGCCGTCGGCCACCCCCCTTTCTGGGGGTGCGGCCTAGTGTCTGTATCTGTACAATTTTGGCTCGTGTATCCTTATTTCTGGCATTTATAACATCGCATCGGACGTCTTTCAAAAAGTGTAACCTTGGTTTTAGAGTCAAAGAAAGGTATGTCGTGTAGTTATGTGGGGTGAGGCAATTTAATTTAAGCAGAAGGGCCGTGGTGGAGTTTCGTCTTGGTTTGATTTTTGGCGCGATTTTCGCTTCAACTATACATTCCTCAAATTGAACGAGTCCGGTGATGAATTCGTCTGCTTCATCACTTGGGAGACCCTTGATGTAAATCAGGCCTGAACTCACGGAAAAAGTTGGTTGTGGTATGCTTCTGTAAGGTTTTTCACATGTTCTGGTTTTGGAGAGTATTGTGTCACTTTGAAGTTTTGTGTCAACTTCAATGGTGAAGCTATCGTCACCGCTGGCGGTGATGTTGAGAATTGGACGGCCAGTCATGGAACCCAGTTCTCCTCGTAGTTTATATGAGCAAATATCCAGTCTGTCATTGACATCAAATGTCATTTTAAAGTGTCCGGGGAAGTTAGGGCCGTTGTTGGATAGGTTGTGGTCATCAAATCATGTGTACTGTCTCCTCTCTGTGTTTTTTGGTGTTCGGGCGTAACGAGTTTCGGCTGGGAGGAGAGCGATGTTATCGGAGAGGTCAGAGGCTTCTATCCTCTTCATCAGTTCATCCAGTCGGGTATTCATAGTTGCACAAGGTTCTCGAAGTTTAGTAAGGCGTTTGCAGACTTTACTAGAGGGCGCTGAGCAGTCCCCACCTCGGGAAGGCCCATAATTTTGCATATCTTGCCCAGGGTATTCTGCATTCCGGTTATATTCGCGTCCAGCTTTGAGACGCGTTCATTTGTGTCGTCGATTACGAGCTGAGTCATGTCTCTTGTCGATGAGGAACTTCTGAGGGGTTCGTCTTTCTTTCTGGCAGACTGGTTTGAGTGCGACGCTCTGGAGAGGCCATCAGCCCCTCTCTGATAGGGCATGGTCTTGCCCATTGTTCGATCCCCGGCTTCTACCCGGGGTTCTGGGTAATGAAGGCGGGGCCTATTCTACATTTATTTGTATTGTATACACGAATATATACACTAACTCAACTCCTGAAATTAATCTTAATTCTATGTATATTTTTTTCTTCATATTTTTTACACTTTTTTTTTGCAGTTTTTTTTTTCTTTTTTCAATTTCAATTGGTTTCGATTCTAAATTCACAAATCCCGGTGCCAGTGGGGGGCTCACCTCTTTGTGCACCAAGGGGGGATGTAGGTACAAACTGAAATGGGGGGGCGGTGGAGGGATCTTCTAACTCAAAACTTCTTACACAAAGGGACAAATGAATATTGGTGAGTAACGAGGACACCGCGGGAAGGCGAGATGAGCCTGGGATACCCCAGGGGGTATCCCTCTGAGGTGCCTTATTGCTCTCGCTCTAAAGAGATGATAGTCGATCTCTCCAATTTAGTTGAAAACTTAAACCTTCACGAGACGATATTCGGTCTCGGAGCGATATTCGGCTTTGAGCGGTGACCGGCTCTTATTTTGATACAGCAAAAAGAAGTTTCTATACCCTGGAAACTTGTACACTGTGGAGCTTAGACGCGAAGTACAGTAAGCGATGGTGTTTTCGAACTCACTGGTCACTCAGTATGTAAGCAAGCGCGAATTCCGTCCACGAGGGAGCCTACGAGAGTCGGGCCGGCCGTCGCGAGGGGGCCTGCTCGCGGTGGCAGTGTCGGAGCGTCAGACGCCCTGGACGGAGTCAGCGTCCCGGGCTGGACGCCGCCTCTCGAAAGTCCCTCAACCCTACTTATTCACGTTGCCGTCGATGGCGTCGGCGAGGACGCATCCTGTGCGCTGCCCGGGCCCCGGGCCCACCGACAAAACACCTGGCACCGGAGCCACAACACAATCATTTTTTTCCCCTAGGGGGAAAGAGAACAACTGCCGGCGTTCCTTCCCCTCCTCCTTCTCCAAGCCGGTGACATCGAACCCAACCCTGGTCCCAACGCATACCCATGTCCCACTTGCGGGCGTCCTTACATACGCCGCACTGGCGCGATCCAGTGCAGATGTGGGCCATGAACACACGACACAAAACAATGCTCTGGTGTCCACAACGAAAGAAACATACCACACGGGTGGCCATGCATTAATTGCCACCCAACCCATAACATCAATACAGAAATAAACAATAACACCACTCCCCAGGATTCCCCCCGCAACAAAACACCCAACACCCCTCCACTTCTGGAGGACTCCTCTTCTGTGCGTCCGTCGGCCTCACTGGTGGCGGCTCCTCTGCCCAGGGCACTACCTGTTCTGCCCCAGACTCCACAACCCACAGCCGCCCCGCCACCGCCCCTACCTCCACACCCCGTGGCCTCACCACCACCCCCTGCTACCCCACAGCAGCCCCAACCAAATGACAAACACCTTAATATATTACAAATGAACACAAACGGCATTGGTGGAAAACAAGTCGAACTAAAAAACTTCTTACACAAACATCACATCCACATCGCCCTACTCCAGGAAACAAAGCTCAAACACTTCAAAATACCAACGTTTCCTGGATACACAACACTCCGCCACGACCGTCCTCACGACGATGGTGGTGGTGGATTCATAGCACTAGAAAATGGAAATATCCACTTCATCAACACAACCGCCTTTACTATCGCACAACTTCCCCCTGACCACACTCTGGAACTTCAATCACTAGACATACAAATTCACAAAAAACAATACAAGATATTCAACATATACATCCCTTTAACCAGTTCATGTACACCTCACTATATGCCCCACCTAGACTACCTTAACACAACCACGAACACCTTCGCCCTAGAGGATTTCAACGAGCACGACCTCTAATGGTTTGCCTCGCAGAGAGGTGACTGGAGAGGCGGTGTTCTCGTTGATCGGCTGGGTACACTTATCACACAGAACAACGCAGACACACCCACTCGCAAACCGCCTAATCCCAATAAACAACCTACTTCTCCTGACGTCTCATTCTGCTCCCCCAACCTCACGCTAAATTGTCAATGGGCGGTCCACCAGATGTCATCCAACCACCTCCCAATAGTCAATAACTACCAACTTCGATCCCCAATCCACAACAAGCCCACCTCACACTTTTGTAAATTGAAGAGAGCAGACTGGAACGAATGTACAACACCGATTGAAATCGCTCTACAAGACTTTGACATCACCCAATACACATCAATCGACACAGCCACACAACACTTCAACGCAGTACTCAACCATGCAGACAGACAACACATACCCGCCGGGTTCGCCCGCGGCTTTAATCCAGCCTTTTCGGCCAATATTAAGCGGAAAATTCAGCAGCAAAATCACCTCCGTAATTTACCCTCCACCTACGACCGAATCACATACATTCAAATCCTTAACGTAGAAATAGATGCAGATATCCGGGAGCAACAGACGAACCTATGGCGGGACGTGCTTGCAAACACTAACTTGGCGGGACGTGCTTGCAAACACTAACTTGGCGGGACGTGCTTGCAAACACCAACTTCCGAACCTCACCATCAAAATTATGGAAACTAATTAGTAGCTTCAACAACATAAACACGAACCACATAGACACACATGAGACAATCCTTCCACCCAACACACACACCATACCATCAGACCAACAACAAGCAGAAATACTCAACAAACACTTGCCGCCTACCACACAACCCAGACAAAAGGAGGATACTCAAACAGCTACACAGATTGCAGACTGATCCAAACATGGGAACTCCCTTCACACCAGTCATGACAATAGTCGCCATCCACCAGACCAAAAATTCCTCAGCAGCGGGCCCAGACAGCGTATCATACATTCATCTTTAACACCTAGGGCTACACGCTATTGCGGCCCTCACAGAGATCTTAAACTTTTCAGTGCTGCACAATACAATACCCAACATCTGGAAACAAGCTAAAAGCATCCCCATCCTGAAACCTAGCGAAGTTCCTAAAGATCTAGCTTCATACAGACCCATTTCCCTCCTCCCAAACCCCTTCAAAATCTTAGAGAGACTGGTTCTTGACAAAATAAATGCACACATCCCACTCTCCCCTTCGCAACACGGTTTCAGGACTCAACACTCCACCACTACGCTCCTGACAGACCTCACCCAGACCATCCATAAAGGCCTGGACAAAAAGAAGCCAGCCAAACTAACCCTTGTATGCACTATGGACATTAGTAAGGTCTTTGACACAGTTCCAAGACACGACCCATAAACCAAAATACTCGACAGTCACATCCATCCAAATTATACGAAGTGGCTTGCTAATTTCCTCTCCAGTAGACATGCACACACTGTCTCCAACCACACCTTCACGAATCCGGAACTTCCCCAATGATGTCCCACAGGGATCCGTGCTATAACCCTCCCTTTTCAATGCCTTTATGCATGACCTGCCCATTCCCACAGAACCCAACACCCACATCAGCTCATAAGCGGACGACCTCACAATAATTACACAACACCACAAACACGATACCGCAACTGTACAGCTCCAGCAGTATCAAAACTTTCTTGAAGTCTGGCTGCTGGACAACTAAATGAAGGTGTCCGCAAGCAAGTCGTCTCTCACACTGTTGACTCTGGATAACGGTGAACATTGCATCCATTCCCATGTCACGCTCAACAACACGCCCATTCCCCACAACCCCACTTCAACAATCCTTGGAGTAACTTATGACAGGGATGACATTAAAACCTCACATAGCCAACATTGTCACCAAACCAGAACCAGACTGAACGTGTTTTGGGTACTCACTACAACCTCCTACAGTCACTCTAAGGTATCAATTACAACACTATACAAACAATTAATCATTCCCGTTATCTACAATGCAAACACCGCTTGGTCCTCGGACCTTGCAGTCACACATTAACTCCCTGCAAAGGATACAGATCACGGCCTTGCACATCGCAACGGGCTGCACACAGACTACTCCCATTCTGTACTTGCATGAAGAAACCAAGGTCCTCCCTCTCAAGCATCCTCTTGATATGGAAGGGACCCAATTCTTCAACAAGATCTCAGACCCGGCATACCCTTGCCACAACCTATTTAACCCTTGTCCAAGCAACCAACCAACACGTACATAACACACCGGCAAAACACTTTGGTTCCTTTTATGCGACCATTCCTGAACCTACAAATAACACATCTATGCACAAACAGATACACACACACTTCACAGCTCTTGCATTAGATGAACACAGGGTTAACACGATCTTGAAGAGCCGCCCGCCTGGGAAGGACGTGGAAAAGTTGGGACTGCCCAGGGGTGACAGGGACCACCTGTCGAGGCTGCGGTGCAGGCACCACACAGCCCTACCAGCCTAAATTGGGAATGTCCTTTCTGATCCTGCTTGCAGTGCCAGGGCTCAGTCGATTTGTTTGAGCACGTCATAACGTCGTGCCCAACCATTCCACGCGGCACGTTCCACCATAACATCACGTCAGTGCGTGCTCAATGGGAGCACCCGCACGACAGCATCAACTACCTCAGGGGTACAGGCCTAATATAGGGCTTGTCACCAGCTGTAGCACTCTCATCACACACACATGTTGGTGAGTTTCCGGGCCTCAGGTTTTGAGCTGGCCTTGGCGCTTCCATTGCAGGGGAAGTTGGGGTTAAGCAACAACAACAAGCAAGAACAACTAGCACCAATTTAGTGTACCCTGTGAATGTTGGTGCTGAAATCCCTGTGGTTTCTTGTGTGGCTGCATCTACTAAGCCACCATGCATAGTTTGAACTGCAAGGTGTGCAACAAGGCTACTTCTTGTTGCCTTGATGGTAGAGATGATGAACCAGTAGCTAAGAATTACACTAATAACAATGTGTTGGTATCCCTCTCTGATCTTTCAGTCCTTGGATTCCACAGTCGGTCTCTAGCTGAAACGCCTGATACTACAAAATTAGTCCACCTGAGTGTGTTATTACTCCCCATTCTGAACCTGCCAAGGTGTGTCTGGCTATGGTGAGACCCAGTTGTTCATGGTGCTTCAGAGGAGGCCACAGAAAAGAGAATTGAATGAATCTGTGGAAGCTTCCTCCTAATCTGTGGAAGCAATCATTCAATGAAGATGTACTTCAGATACTTTTCATCACTCCACTGGCAAAATCTACCAGTTCCTCTTGTGGCAGAGCGCAACAAGGAAAAGATTGTTGAGCAATGGCAGGGCTTAAAATCTGCTGTCATTGGTGAGGGCGATGATGACTCATGGGCAACACCTGTATAGTGAAGAGTGGTGCATGTCTAATTTGTGAATCTTCAGCTTCAGGTCATGACCTCTCTCAGTCTTCTTGTTTTGTTCCAAGAACTGCATTGCCTATGCTCACAGCATGGTGCTTTATATGCGACTCCCTTCAGGTAACTAATGAATATGATTCAACATATTTTTAAGGATGTTTTTCTGTTGAATAAGCTCACAAATGCAAATGAAAGATTAATTGCCCTATTGATAAACTAAATATTACCTAAATTTTGAATTGCCTTTTCGGATTGTGAAGCATCTGTGTTGCTGTCCTGAGTGGGGAAACATGTCGTTTGGCAGAATTTTTTGTCTCAATTGATTTTCTTGAACAGGCAAAGCGGTAGCTTCTTTCTTAAATTCAAATTTACAACAAGGGGTAGCACTTTACTCTGCTTAGGGTTCAAGTTTTTGCATCCCCATGGACCCAAGAATATCATGACTTATTGTCACTATTATTTAGTAGACTAGCTACATTGTTCAATTCAATGTTGTTTTCATGCAGAATCATCTCTCATGTGGTTCTTTTCAGATAACTTCCAAACAGTTGTAGTCCTGAAGCAGGTTGAACTTGAATTATTCATGAGCTAGCTACTAGCTACCAAATACATACTATTGTTAAGGATTTAGCTATGAGATATCAGCAATGGAGTAGCATGTCAAGGAAAATAAAGCTCAAAAGGGATCCAGTTCAATTTATCTGCAGTATTAGCTGTTCTTCATTTGTAGGACTCAAGGATTTGAATTTTGAGAGGTCATAATCAATGCTACCCCATCTTGCCCATGGTTCACATTATGAGCCAGTTGCCAAGAGAGTTGGTTAATGTGACCATCCTCAACCTGCTGGGTTGTGGTTGCAATGGTCTTTGTGGCTACCTGACCAATCACCTGATTTATCAGCAATCATTTGTTTGGTTACATTTAAATTTTTAAATTACCTGAGATACATAGCTATAACATTTGCTGTATTTATGCATTATTGTTCAATAGCTATATATTAGAAATTACCCATTAAAATTAGGTTTTAAGATAATTATGTTTTAAAGATTTCTGGAAGATTTTCACTTGGCATCCAAATTTACATGTAAAAATTGTATGTATTGTAAAGGTCCTACTGCTGAACAGATAGATACCTTGTGAAACTGTAAGGTTAAGATAGATCAATAAAGGATTTATATAATGCTACCAATATCCAAACCCACAAAACCAACAACAAATCAACTTCCTCAATGTGGTAGAGAGTGAATGAATGTATGGGGGTGGAGTCCGCACTTTGCCAATTGGGAAGTTGGTCACTAATATCTTGACTTTGTGCAATACAAATCTTGCTCAATTTATTATTCATGGATGTCCACATACAATATATTCCTCTATCAAGTCCGGGACACAGCTAACAGGCTTCAATGCAATTGCTTGACTTTTTAAAAGCATTTGATGAGGCGAGTCATGTTGTGCTCTTAACTAAGCTGGAACCCTTGAATGATTGTAACTTTTTGCTAGCCAGGATCTATGCATTCCTCTCAGGCAGAGTGACGTGTGTTTGTGTGAGTAGCAGTCTTAGCAGACGGTTTATGTGGCCAGTGGTGTTCCTCAGGACTCTGTCCTTGGACTGCTGCTGTTCTTGATCTATATTTATCACATCTCCAGTGGTTTTTCATGCAAGTTCAAGGCATTTGCAGACAACTTCAAACTGCACTCAAGTTATTCATGTAAGGACTCTGAGCTTGCCAATAAGGTTATCCAGTCACTCATGTTGGTTGGATACAGTGGACTCAGTGCCAAGTCCTATAATATTGGATTAAATACAAAGCAGTGTGATATGTGGTGCTGTTGTAGAGGTTGCATGGCTAGATCTTGATGCCAGTTAATGATCATTCCATCCAGAGATTTGTGCTGTATTGTGCTTTTATAGAGCACTACTTCAAGATTTGACTATGAATGAAGATTCAAGTTTCAGATTCAACAATTATATTTGTGTCATGTCTGCAAACTGGAAGGTTTTCAAACTGTTTGTTTAAATCAACATAGCTACGTCAAGATTTTAGGCCATCCTTATTCATAGCATGAATTTACTAACTTTCAAAGGATGCATCTGCATTATCTGGAACACCAGTTAATGTAAGAATTGAAGGCCAGGCTGCCTAAATATTCCAATAAGATTAACTAAATACGTTCACACCCTTTATGATGAGCAATAAGGTAGTCATTTGGGAAGCCCAGATTTGTTTGCTGAAAAGAGTAGCGTCTAAGGGCAGACTTGATCAAAGATTGGAAAATTTTGCAAGGCAAATCTGAGTACCTGCAAAAGTTCGTGTATGGCTCTCAAAGTTGGTAATTGAGGTCATTTTCCAAAGTTGGCATTTCTTCCTTGCTCTTCTGATGTTTACAGTAAGTCCTCCAGTGTGAGATGTGTTGGTGAGTGGAATGGTTTGTGTGCTGGGATAATACTGTTGACAGATATAACTCATACCAAGCAAGTTCTTACTAATCGAATGTAGGGTAAGGGGCCCATTGTTGACACTTTTATGCTATTTTTCATTTACAAAAAATTTGTGTTGCTGGGTCATAAGGCCAAGAACGTCAAATAAAGGCCTAAACAATCAGCAAATTTGTCAGCTTTAGATATATGATCATGAAAATAACCTCAGACTTTTCTTTCATTGTAAGAGGGGGGGGGTGGGAACCTGGTGCCTCAACACTTTCTGCAATACCCTATATTGATGCACCTGGCTCCATGTTGAGGCCGTATCACAAAATGCTCATAGATCAAACAGTTGGAGAAATACAATCATGGGCTTTACATGTGTTACTTAATAACATTATGTACCCAATGGTGTGTGGAACTTTTTCTTTCTCTTATTTTTTATGAATGAAAATTTGTCTACAAATTTTTTTTTACCATGAAGTGTCAAATATGTGTATATTTGGCAACTGCCCATGCACCTCATGACCCCAGTCTGTTATTTGATGTGATATACAAGGCCGACTTTAAGCAGCATGCCGCTGCCAAGCAGCAGCTACGTCTATACACCTCTTCCCCTCCCCCCACTCAACTCCGCAGAAAGAGGTATTGAGTCAGTACAAAAGTACCCAGCATTAGCTGTTCATGTATATGCAACTCTGTGGTTGATAAATTTTCAATAACTGAGTCAGGATCACTATTTGGAGTAATTCTGATCCGCATTGGAGATTATCTGTCTGAATGGTAGCTATAGTGTTGACGCACTGCTGGCCCTATGTTGCCGCAGTCTTGCCCAAAAAGTATAACAGCTAAATGAACCTTATAGCCACTGTTAATAAGATCCATTATCCTATGTTATGGTTGTGTTGGTAAGGATCTATTTGCAATGATTTGAAAAAGTGCATCACCAGACCACATCTTTAGGGGGGCCCTAAGTTGACACACACCCCTTTCCCCATAATTTTGTGTTAAGTTGTGTTAGTGTATAAGGTGACCTGGGATGCCCAACAATTGTCCTGCCATAAAAAAACAGTGGAATAAATCATTTTGGATGGAGATAATTTGCAATTACTCAAACACATAGTCCTTAGCTTCTGCTAAGGAAAATAAGAAAAACATGATTTGTGAACTTCAAAACAAAATTTAGACTTTTCATCAATAATGGGTGGCATAAATACATGATATATAAACTTATTATAGCTGCAATCAGATTAAGTCTACTTCTAACCGTTTCCTCTTACCTTTGATCTCTTACCTTTGCAGCCCCCTCCAGCAGGTCCACATCAAGTGGGGAGCAGCAGAGCCGGGGGAGGCCAGCACAGCCATGCGCGCCAGTATGCTGCTGAGAACAGCAATGTCAACACAGGTATAGGAACTGGAATTAGTGCGCACTATTGGCTATCACATGAACCATCCGCATGCATGACATAAAAAA
>SDVV010036028.1:0-10993 GCA_016164225.1 Gammarus roeselii
CTTGCACCATGTGTGCGGTAACGACCCCAACAGGCACGATATAACACTGGCCGATGCTAGCGGCCCCTCGAGGAACACCTTGCACCATGTGGGCGGTAACGACCCCAACAGGGGCGATATAACAGTGTCCGATGCTAGCGGCCCATCGAGGAACACCTTGCACCATATGGGCGGCAACGATCCCAACAGGCGCGATATAACAGTGTCTGATGCTAGCGGCCCCTCGAGGAACACCTTGCACCATATGGGCGGCAACGATCCCAACAGGCGCGATATAACACTGGCCGATGCTAGCGGCCCCATGAGTAATAATTCAGCAATGGATAATTTCTGCATCCTTTCGTCTATCCTCACCACTGCTGTCCCTCCGCCTGAGCTGCCTTCATCCCTCTACCGCTGAGCTGCCTTCATCCCTCTACCGCTGCGGTCCTTCCTCCTTACGCAGATGCCGTCCTCCCTCCACCACTGTCCTTCTCCCGCAATCACTGCCGTCCTGACGCCGTTGCTGCCACCCTTCCCTCACTGTTGCCGTTCTTCGGCCACTTCTACCCTCCAATCGCCACTGCAACCGTTCTTCCGCCATCGCTGCTATCCTGACGCCGCCCACCTGCCGCAGCTGCCGTCTACCTGTTGCAGCTGTAGTCCACCTGCTGCAGCTATCACAGCTAAAATCTTTCCGGTACCGCTGCTGTTCTCCACCTGTTTCTGTCGTCCTTGAGTCATCGCTGCCGTTCTCTAGCCACGGCAGTCATTCTCTTGACACCACTGCATTACTATTGCCGCCACTGCCTCTCTCCTGCTACTGCTACCGTCTCTTCGCTACCGCTCCCTTCCTCCCGCCAGCACTGCAGCGCCGTCTTCCCCCCACCGTTGCCTTACTCCAGAAATCCCTGTCATGCTCGAGACAGCACTGCCTTACTCCCGCCAACGCTGTCGTCCTCCAAACACCACTCGCCGTTACCGTCCTTGCGCCATCACTATCGTCCTCTTACCACCACTGCGACCCTCTGGCGATCATTACCATTGTCCCCTAATTTAAGCTGCGCTCAACAATGCTTGGGAACCCTATGACACGGAAGGCATATCAAATGAAGTTTGTTGGTAATTGGCCCAATTACAACTAGGTTAGAATTCGTTCAGTGAAGTATGGATTCTTACTGAAGCAATGCCTGTTCGTTTTGGCCCAACGTTCGACTGGTCTTCCTCCACCCACTGCCCGACCATCCGCCCACCGCCCGACCACTGCCCACCCACTGCCCACCCACTGCCGCTGATGCGGGCCAGTCCAAGCTAGGAGATAAATCAGCGTCCATGCTGACTCTGACGGGAAGTCAGCAGGTGTTGGAGAAGAGTGGGCACAAAAAGAAATGGTAAGCCTCGCTTGAAACAGAAATGGGGGAAGAAAAGGTGAGCCTTCTAAAAAAATCTCTCAATATGAAAATGGATACATACATAACATGGTTTATTACACTGAAATGTGATTGGAAAATACGGGGTGTTTGGAAACCGACTATATTTGTGCATATTAAGCAATCAGAATTATTTCAATTAGTCCGAATATATGATCAACTTTCATTTCATTGTTATGGAACAGAATTATGTTCATGTATCTGTTTCATTTATCACTGTTTTCTATTGGCATGGACGATCCTCAGAGATGCCTAACTGCTTGCCGATGACCGTTGTGATATCTAGTATTCGACATACACTAAAACATTATGGAAAATTCCGTCATATATGAAATTATTTTTCTTATGAATACAGGTTCACCGTGCTTATAAATAATCCACCTTACAGGGGGAAATAATGTTTTGCGTGAAAAGTATCTGAACGTACCTTGCTTTTGACTTCTATGAATAAGTCCACATCTTCCTCCCAGGCTCGGCTAATTCCTAGGACTGAAAGCCCACCGGGACCAGCCTCCTCTCCAAACAAAGAACGTCTCCGGCGCATTCACGTTCGCCGTTTCAACGTATTTTATGGGGCCCTTAAAGGCGTCACGGCCTGGAGAGGCAGGCGTTAAATTACCACCAGGAGTATGTGGAGGACGATGAGCGGCCGGAGTTGGGTGAACCAAAGGGCGCGCATGCAACAGATATGAGTCGGTGATGAATAAAAAGATATGTTATTAATTTGGTAATGAATAGCAAGATATGTCATTCATTTAAAACAGCCAGATCAGATCATCGAGAGCTTCAATTAAGATAATGACGTAATTATCATTATCATTACAAAAAACTCCACCGTCGCCTCCTCCGCCATATGAAAGGCTGCACCATCTGCCCCCTCGCCCCGTACCCCGAAGTCAGGACACGACAAACTTTTCTGCGCCAACTTTATTGGCTTTGATTACGACGAGGTATGGTCTCGACTTGATGTCGTCCACTGGATTGAGTCACTTTTTACCCGTAAACATTAAACTTAAAATAAAGTTTGCTGTCATTTTTTATTGTTATTTTGATATTTTTGATTCTGAAAATAATTAAACAATGATTGGATTAGCAATACAGTCTCGAGTTTTGAGCTTCTCTCTAACATATGCACAGTCTGCGAATTCCCGCTACGTTTTTTTTTAAATAAATATTATGTAATTGGCGCTTCGATAGCGCCAAGCCGCACTCAAGTGCTACCCGATGCTTCATATTCATACTCACCCATGTTACACCTCATCGGAGGACGCTGCCTTGAACTACGTTCTGCTCGTCAATAAACAGAGACTTCTCAATTCATTGAGATATATTTTCGTGCAAGTTCTCATCAATCATTTGGAGGAGTGAGAAGGAATTACTAATAACTCTGAACTTTAGTATTCCTGGCAGCAGAAAAGCAATCAACCTACTCATCGATCTTCTCTCCAATCGACAAGAAATGTATTAAATAAATAACTCTTGTGTGAAACAAGTCGTCCGCTACTAATCATCATTGATTGGCGTGATTGCATGCCGTTGACTCAAGCCAATCAACACAATTATCTTCCAAGCATGATCATCATCCAATCCAGTAGATCTGAGCACCGGTGCGCTCTGCCACTTGTTATTGTGACTTGATGGATCTTCTTTTGGAACCTAATTGTGACGTCTCTCTGATGAGACTTTACCGGATGGCAATCAATTAAATTTTTAATCAGTGAAAATTTTAGGTAAACAGGTTGATGGGTAAAAGTTGACATTAAAAACGGCGTTTTTCGACAGTAAAACCCCTTAGCAAAGAGTTTGAAAGATTTTGTTGCCTTCATCAGTCATCATCTCATTTTTGTTACGAGTTTTGCCAGTTGAATTGTAAACGTAAAAAGTTTTACACCTGTCAATGTCAGTATTTGTAATGATAAATGCATACGATTTTTTTTGAACAATTTTTGAATTTATATGACTTTTTGAAATTTGAATTAATTGAAATTTAACTAATATTTCGAACCAAGTTTCAAGCTAAGATAATCGTGTTCCATGATATAGGCCTTACTCGATATTATCACAGGTCTATTTCTTTACGTCAAAAATAAATATATAAAGCCACTGTGAACAGTTAACCCAAAATTCGCTTCGCTTACCTGCAATCAAGATGACGTCATGCTTGGTGTCTCAAAATAAAGTCATGCACCAACCGCTCAAATGACGTCCATCGTATTCGCCGTATGTGAACTCAGAGGTATTACTCAGGGGGTATCACAGCCTAGCCCGTGTACATGACTTTGCTGTGTAATTGCTCGATGTGACGTCACAGCCTAAACACTCTAAGTGATGCCACATTTTGAGATGTCCTGTCCATTTTTAATAGATTTCAGTACACCATTGTAGAAAAATGGTACACCACCCCCATTGTGGAGTTTTTTTTACCCCAACACCATTGGGGAGTATTTTCACCCCAACACCATTGTGGAGTATTTTTACCCCAACATCAGTGTGGAGTATTTTCACCCCAACATCATTGTGGAGTATTTTTACTCCAACATCAGTGTGGAGTATTTTTACCCCAACACCATTGTGGAGTACTTAGACCCCAACACCATTGTGGAGTAATTTTACACCAACACCATTGTGGAGTATTTTTACCCCAACACCATTAAGGAGTGTTAATTGATATTCCGTTACTTTATAAATGCCGATATCTTGTTAATACAGATGGCGATATCAATACCAGTGTGTTTGGTCCATTAAAATGTATAAATAATAATAACATGCTCATAGGATATTTATAAATAAAGTGATCAAATTTGTAAATAAGTAATTTTGGCTTCAATTTATGAAAAAAAAGTCATAACTATAACAATGAAACAGTTTTTATGCACAGACGTAAAATGCAAGCATCCCTGACAGATGGTGAAGTCCCATCACTGACAGCAGCATTTTAAACGGTGAAACGGTGAACGGTGAAAAGCATTTCACATCGTTATTGCATGAGCTAATACGATTCAACATATTGGCCTGGATTACTGTATTCAGACCAAAGATTGTATAACTGCGCTTGTCACTGGTTCATACACTGTATTCAGACCAAAGATTGTATAACTGCGCTTGTCCCAGGTTCATACACTGTATTCAGACTGAAGATTGTATAACTGCGCTTGTCACAGGTTCATACACTGTATTCAAACCGAAGATTGTATAACTGCGCTTGTCACTGGTTCATACACTGTATTCAGACCGAAGATTGTATAACTGCGCTTGTCACAGGTTCATACACTGTATTCAGACCGAAGATTTTATAACTGCGCTAGTCACAGGTTCATACACTGTATTCAGACCGAAGATTGTATAACTGCGCTTGTCACAGGTTCATACACTGTATTCAGACCGAAGATTGTATAACTGCGCTTGTCACAGGTTCATACACTGTATTCAGACCGAAGATTGTATAACTGCGCTTGTCACAGGTTCATACACTAGCGAAATGTTGATCGGCTATGGCAATAAGCCGATAGCTGGATGTGTAAAATACGTCAAGTTCGCATTCGCTCTCATTGAGGCGACGCGGCCTCCCATCTGAAGGTGCGTGTTTACCCGCTGTTCATAACTTGTGATGCAACTGCACACAACTCATAGAGGACCGTGTTCAACTGGGAATATTATTAAAAGAATATTCGTTAAAATCGGTGCTTCCGATACTTCGGTAATATTTTTTTCAGTTATTCTGGTTTGGTCATTGAAAAGGGAGCGACGAACAAACTTTCAGGAACCAACAATCATGGATTGTGTTGTGTTTCATCTGTAACGTCCCTTTTCCATTGTCATTTGGGCTCATCACATCTCTCGAATGACATGGAATGAATAGATCCGTCACATTCAAAATAATGAATAGATTCACCACAATCAAAATAACTAATAGACCCATCACATTAAAAATACTGAATAGATCAATCACATTCATAATACTGAATTGATCCATCCATTTCAAAGTAATGAATAGATCCATCATATTCAAAATAATGAGTAGATCCGTCACATGCAAAGTATTGAATTGATCCATCACATTCATAATAATCCCATTCATGATAACTCGTGATAATATAATTATTCACCAGTCAATAAAATGGTTGCTGCATGTTCCAACTCTGACCTCGTGCTGCTTACAATCTTGTGTGAGTCAAGTAATTTCAAGTGTAGGAAGACAACAGCAGGTCTATTGGCCTAAGCTTGGTTGCCTTATGATAGCAAGAGGATTAGTTCTGAAGTCAAACGTTTCAGAGAGCTTCTTGTGCCATTTCTGTTTTTAAAACATCAGGAATTGGAACGGCTTAGCTATTTATCGACGATTTATGTAGAACTTAGCAAGCCGTGACTTAAACATTTCGATTGCATTGCTGTTTACAACCTCCGCTAAAAGTTTACTCCATTCTTCGACAACTGTATACGTGAAGAAATTGCGCGTGTTGCCAAGGGGAAACGTTTCCCAAAACGATTTTGAATTCATTGTTCCTACTCACTCCGTTCGTATCTAGAGTGAAATGGCTCGCTCGGTCGACGTTTTCCTTACTCTTCATAATTATGACACTTCGATCATGTCACCTCTGATTTGACGTTTCCTCTGGCGAATACAGATTGAGTACTCGTAGCCTGTCTTCGTACGATTTAATCCTGGAGCGAAGGGATGAGTTTGGTAGCTCTACGTTGAACCTTCTTCAATTCAATAACGTATTTTCTGATATATGGGGACCAGAATTAAACGGAATGCTCGATTTGCGGTCTAACAAATGCATTGTAAAATTTGAACATACTGTGTCGATTTTTGTATGAGACGAGATAGTGCGGGATGTCATTCCTAGCATTTTGTTGCCTTTCTTGGCAGCATCGTTACATTGATTGCTAATTTTTAAGTCGTTACTAATGATAACACCTAAGTCTCTCTCTTCGGTGAAAGGAATGAGTTAATTTCCGGACATTGAATACTCTTGCTTGAGGTTATGAGGACCTACGTGCATAACTTTGCATTTGTCTACATCAAATTTCTTTAGCTACTTTTCTGACCAATCGACAATTTTGTTCAAGTTTAGTGGGATCTGCTGACACTCTAGTTCCGTTTGCACTCCTCTTCCTATCTTAGTATCGTCTGCAAACTTGTTAATGTTTAAAAGTACGTTGCCATTGCGATTGTTAGTGTATATTAAACAGAGAACTGGACCTAACACGGATCCTTGAGGCACGCCGCTTGTAACATTACCCTAGGGGGGAGGAAGCTCCGTTTAGTACAACTCGCTGCCGTCTGTCCGTAAGCCAGCATTTTATCCAGTTGTTAAGCTCGCCTCGAATACCGATGCTGTGCAATTTACTAACTAGGCGCTTGTGGGGAACTTTATCAAAGGCCTATTGAAAGTCAGGATAAATTATATCTATTGGAGATTTGGTGCCAAGGATTTCATTTATATTCTTAAAAAAGTAGCAGGTTTGTAGGACAGGATCGGTTGTGTCTAAAGATATGCTGAGAGTCGTCAATCAATTTGTTTTAATATAAGAATTTCAGTGTCCTATCAGTCTATAGTGAGCAATCTACGACACAAGTATTCGTTAGCGGGCACACCGTTTGTCCCGCTTCAGTCGAGGCAGTGGAAAGCTGAACTGATGAGAGTCGTACACAGTTTGACGTCCACTTCAATTGAGTGGATGGAACGGCACACTTGTGGACCTTGTAAATACTTTTCAGAAGAAGTTTCGATATCCAAGATATGTTTGGAGAATTTAATTTATATAAATACAATCGCTTGTGAAAATGTTTTTTTATCATTTAACAGGAGATACAAAAAATGATTACTCGTTGTAAATAATTCTGTTTATTACCTGTGATAGTCTCTACTACTATTACACTATTTTAGAATCCCGATATTCATCGCCAAACACCATAATGCACTATGGTCAACAATAATACAAGAATGACCGACAACAATCTCTGTCTGCTAAGCATGGATTAACTGACGTACTATCGATCACAAGGAAAGAGACCTTATTTTGAATTTAGCGTTATGTCTACGACATCCCTGCATTGAGATTGTATGTTTTGTAATATGTATTCACACACTTGCATTTCCTCCAGACGTTTGGCTGTAGACATGCAACCATAAAACTTACTCAACTTAATACAACTTCATTTGAATGAAATTTAAACACAACGCGAAACTTAAAACTGTCTCCATCTTTCGCGCCCCTGCACATTACTTCATTTTACTCAGCAAGTCTGCGAGACAAAACACCCACTAACGTGAATTCAGTTAACGGTTACAAATGCACAGATCAATATGACCTCACAAAGATTTCAAATGATGTGGGATGCTTTGAAGCAGTGGAAAGGGCGTTCGAGTCTCGCGAGGAGCTCACTCACCGCCGCTCTCTGCTAAGGCTGGACCAGTAACGAGAGGAGCTCACTCACCACCGCTCTCTGCTAAGGCTGGACCAGTAACGAGAGGAGCTCACTCACCACCGCTCTCCGCAAAGGCTGGACTAGTAACAAGAGGAGCTCACTCACCACCGCTCTCCGGGAAGGCTGGACTAGAAACGAGAGGAGCTCACTCACCATCGCTCTCCGCAAAGGCTGGAGTAGTAACGAGAGGAGCTCACCACCGCTCTCCGGGAAGGCTGTACTAGTATCGAGAGGAGCTCACAAACCACCGCTCTCCGGGAAGGCTGGACTAATAACGAGAGGAGCTCACCACCGCTCTCCGGGAAGGCTGGACTAGTAATGAGAGGAGATCACTCTCCACCGTTGTCCGGAAAGGCTGGACTAGTAACGAGAGGAGCTCACTCTTCACCGCTCCACGGGAAGGCTTGACTAATCAACTAAAACGGCGGGTAAACAAGACAATTATGTATCGCGTCTAGTAATCTACAATGCGTATTCAATAAAACCATTCATACTCAGCTTCTGGGATACCGTTTGCATAAAAAAAATTAACACGATACAATTTTTAATTATTTCCTACACATCTTCGGCGCCCTCGACCTGATCGTCGTCGGGTTAGTAGTAAGTTTTCACCCATATTAATCTTGAAGTAGCTCACAATGAAAGCACTTTTTCGAGACCCTAACCTTATTCCTGTCGATCAGGCGAATTAGAGGTATAAAGTGTGCAGGGCAAGGCCATTGAAAGAAATTATTCAATCGCATTTATAATCTATCATTGAGCTATTATTTCGTATAATCCTCTGGTTGACTTCCTCGTGTATTCCTTTGAAATAAACGCGAATGTTTACGTACAACACTCGACAAGTGATAGTTATATGGATCTATATATTTGTGAGTTATACATGCTCGCTTTGTGAGCGGCCAGCAAACATAGAATGCCAGTTTCATATTTTTGAGCCATTCAATGGGAACTTTCTGAGTTGCATGAATATTTTTGAGTTGAATACCGGTCTAAACGAACGACGCTCTGCTCGTGTGACATCAATCAGCAACGGTACAAAAAATTGAAGAAAAAAAAATCCTCGGAAGTTTACACTAGAATAATATTATGAGGCTTGAAAACACACAGTTAAAACACACAGATAAAACACACAGATAAAACACCCAGATAAAACACACAGATAAAACACAGATAAAACACACAGAAAAACACACAGATAAAGCACACAGATAAAACACACAGATAAAACACACAGATAAAACACACAGATAAAACACACAGATAAAACACACAGACAAAACACACAGATAAAACACACAGATAAAACACACAGATATAGCACACAGATAAAACACACATATAAAACACACAGATAAAGCACACAGATAATACACACAGATAAAACACACATATAAAACACACAGATAAAACACACAGATAAAACACACAGACAAAACACACAGATAAAACACACAGATAAAACACACAGATAAAACACACAGATAAAGCACACAGATAAAACCAACAGATAAAACGCCCAGATAAAACACACGGATAAGACACACAGATAAACCGCGTATGTATATCTCATTCAAATATAACGTGATGCAACCACGAATAAAATTGGTGAGTCACTGTAGTAAGGTAACATTCCAACAACAACTCAAATACAATCAACCAAGTCCTCGACGTGCCACGTTGACAATTGAAAGAAACCAATGTATCTTATATCACAGGATGAGGCTTAACCCCTTTTGCAAAGATGTTCGTAGAAAATTACAAGACTACAGGCCTCCCCCCTCCCACCTCTCTTTGTATAGTTCTGTTGCTATGGAACAGAGAACTGGTGGACGGGTAGGGAAGACATGGAAGGGGCGGAGCTGCATACTCTACAGCGTGGCCCTCGGAGTAATTTTCCGCTCGAGAAGAATTCGATGAAGTTCAGATGGTCCGGATCCATCAAGTTGACGCCTGAGGTCAATTATTTCACGGGAAAATTCAGATAAAGATTGGCGGTCTATCAGCAAGAGATGAGGAAAGATGAAACTATGTTGCCGCTAGGAACACTCAGAGAGGCCCGGTAAACAAAACTATTTAAATAGGGTTGAGTCACCATATTATCGAAGTTATGCTCTACATAAAAATGTATTCGTTTCCAAATGTATTGTTCGTAATAATCATGCAAAGCGGTGAGGATTGCAGACAGGGATTTCTATCGCCGCACTTTCAATCCTGAAAAGGATTTCTATCGCCGCACTTTCAATCCTGAAGAGGATACTTAAAATTAGAGTTCTTCGTCTACTATTCATCGTAACCGGCAACTGCTTTGATGTCGTGTAATCAGAAACTGTTGAATAATTAATTGGAGGAAAATTGCTTGTGACGGCAAATGAAACAATGTACACCATATGACCTACCTACTTACATCCAGGTTACAGGTATCACCTTCATAATCATTGAAATGGGACGCATCTGATCAACTGAAATGAAATTTATGTTCGATAACTATCTATAGAATTTTATCCTTAAACAGTGGGTTGGAACCATGTATTCCGTATCAATGCTTAAATGAATTCATGGCCGAGTGTCATATAAAAATATCCTAGGAAACTGATCACTCTAGACAACATGCTCCCGAACATACAACATTCACAACCAACTTTGACCACAAGTTACTCGAGAATTTCCTGCACAAACTCGGGAACTTCGTCATTGAGATTTTTGTTGATTTTATTTTAAAAGTCGGTTTACGGGACTCCGAGGATTGCAAGAGGATTTTCTTCTATGGAGAAGTGCTTTAGATTGATAAAGTGTGTTGGGTTTACCAGCCACGAGGATTGAAGTCAAGGAATGGCAGGGATTTTGTGTCAAAATCTTCATGAATTACTTTCTAGAAGCTAAAACCGACAATCATTCATAAATGACAAATCCCAACAAATGAACACAAGTGTGGGTGCAAAGTCCACTTGTGTTCAAATTTTCAGTACAAAGTTGATTTGGTGTAGCTAGAACTTCTAGAAGACAAGAAGTGACGAGAGAAGCGAAGTCGAAAAATCAGATGTCAGGTTGTAGAGGGGTGGAAGCGTACAATCTTCACGGATTGAAAAAAATTTGTATATATGAATAAATATATTTTAATAAATAAGTTAATTAAATAAATGTATAT
>SDVV010036029.1:0-10993 GCA_016164225.1 Gammarus roeselii
ACACATCTGGCTCCAGTAGAGCGCTTCACTCCTGAGTACATGTCACTGCTTGGAACACATCTGGCTCCAGTAGAGCGCTTCACTCCTGAGTACATGTCTCTGCATGGAACACATCTGGCTCCAGTAGAGCGCTTCACTCCTGAGTACATGTCACTGCTTGGAACACATCTGGCTCCAGTAGAGCGCTTCACTCCTGAGTACATGTCACTGCTTGGAACACATCTGGTTCCATAAAATAAGCAAGGTTACGACTGGCACAGGGACTTGCCGAAGCAGGAATATTCTGTCCTGCTTTACGGGAATCGCCGTCCATTTCCCTGACATCTGTCAGGATGGTCTGGGAATTGCAACGCATTCCTGCTCTGTCCGCACCCTGTGATATACTTCTAACGAAGGGCATGGCAGCGCCCGACCTGTGACTCTGAAGTGTTGCAGTTACTGTTAGTGAATAATCTTCCTCGCCGCTACTAAACCTTGCATGCAAGTAAAGAATATAACACGAATTCTGAATGTCATGTTCTTCAACGCGGTGTGTTGGTCTTCCATCAGGAATAAATGAGTTTATGAGTGATATAAAACAATAATATCCCGAGTTCAGACCAAATGTATATTTCGACTTTATTTTTTTTTTGTTAGTCATCCGATCGAGAAGAATATTCCGTAATAATGTAGATCGGTATACTCGACATGGAAAGGTTATGGCGATTTGGCAAATATTAAGTTGACTCGTGCGTGTTCTAAGATTTATGATACATAGTATGTATCAGTATATTTCAAAATAAACTACTATGAAATTAATCATATTAAACAAAAAAGAATCATATTCTAACTTGGCATACACAAACAGTATGGTCTTCCAGCAGACAAAGTATAAAATACATTAAAATGCAAAATTATATGGTAATACTATCAGATCAGACGTTAGCATTGTAACTGTCATGGAACATAACAGTTATGGTATTATAATGGTATTATTATGATATTATTATTGTTTTGGTATTCTTTCTTTTACTAAAATCATAGCCTGTATTAGTGGAAAGACCGCCATAACCAAGAATATTTTTTTATAGTTTTCACTTTCCACAACGAAATGGGAATCTGCAAGCAAATAAGCAATTTCTTCAATTTTATATTTTCCAGTTTCTCTCAGGTGCTACTGAAATGGTCAGATCCCTATTAATTTATTTATAGGTTGATGATACACAATTCTCAAGTGAAGTTCAACAGACCAATAAGAAGAATGACTCGACTGCAAATAATAACATGCACTTTGCAGGCGGAATATGATGAAGTTGCCAACGACCGCTTACCATAAAATAAGTTCATCTAGAAGAGTTCCTTCCCAGTGCGATCCACCCAGTAGTATGGGCTTCATTCCAGCGAGCGCAAGGTTCATACTGCTCCTAGGGTCCCGTTCTAGTAGAGGAGAGTTTATATTTCAATGACACCCAAGTTCCCATTGCCCATTCATTAATTCAGCTGATCGGCACCGGGTTCTTGGCTCCCCTTCGCGATAACTTATATGAAGGAGTTCAGACGCATCGAAGGAGGCGAAATCCTTCAAGTCAATTACATGTTGCTGAGTTGGGTAGCATTTCCCGTTCGTATATACTGTTATGATAGTCAAAGCGTTTTAGGGATGTCAATTTCCTTATTCAATTATGATACGATGTAATTAGAGAAAGAAAGTTATCGAAAGAATGTATATTAAACATAATATTCTACAGTTTAATTTAGACAACCCCATACCAGGCATTAGTTCTAACAATCAAAAATCCAAGCGGGGGATAATTTAATATCATGTCTTATTACTAATTAGATCGTTCACACGATGCCTATCTTTTCTAGAAACACGAAGTTGAAACACTGCAAATAATTATGATCTGCTGCATGCATCAATTAATACAAGACTGATCGTCGACGTACAGTTAATTGAGCACTTCTTCTCGGAAAAAAACAGTATGATTATAGTTTGCGGTCAATCCTTCAATTTAATGTGTGCTTGTAAACGAATATCAATGGATAACATCACAATCTGTGCATTACAATAATGTTTTTTATCGAGAAGTTCTAAACATGCAACTATTACTAGGTTTGGATAAATCCTTTGCCTGGATGGACATCGAGTGATAACGTGGATAGCGAGTGTGCACTGGTATTCAATGTTTGTATGAACATATGAACATTAGCGAAATAAAGTTCGTTAATGGGTAGTATTTAACTGAAAAAAACAAGCTAGACTTTTCCCACGTGGAATTTAACTATTCTTTCGGTACTATATCTGGACAACCCTTCTTAATGGACAATATAAATCAAATCTTTTATGAGTTCAAATATCGAGCGTAAATTGATCAGTGAAGATTCCACTTAATCTTTAATCATGAATGAATTTTCTTTCACTACTGTACATAATTGAACATCAATCTGGATCGTGACATTTTTTCTGTGTGGCTGACCAAATATGCAAATAAAATAATTTTCCGGGTTTTTAAGAATAATTGAATGGATGAATGATAGAATCTGTTTGCATTGTTTGAAGATTAAGTGTCGTTGACATCATGAGGAAATAAGAAATTTACTCCTATAATAAAAACTGCTCCAACTGTGGAACCAGATGCTTTGGTTTCTTTTGATTTGATAGAGTTATGTTAACCATGCTTAGTTTGATCTGCTAATGAACTTTTAAACTTGTCCTTTCGATTTGTTAACACTGTACATCACATCAACTTATCAAACCCGGTCATACAATAGTGGAAACAATACCTATATTTCTTTTGGAAAATCAAAAGTTGACAAAAAATAATTGAAAATTGTTCATGTATTCCTTCTTGTAAAATGTTTTTAAAAATGACCCTAGAATATTGACAAAAATTACTCTGTAGTATCGATAGGTGTTTCTGGTCATAAGTTATTCGAATTACATACAAAAATGACTTATTCTGGAATAATGCACTTGCCATAAACCTATTCCAAATTACCCGTAGACCTATAATACACGATTTGGTAAATCGGAGCTACTGCTTAGTATTTCAAAGATAACAATTGAACAAGGATATGCAAGGAAGAACGTTAGATGTCGAATAGGTAGAATGCATAAGTGCAGTAATAAACAAATTGAAAGTAATAAAAACCCATGCGCAAAAATACAAATTCAAATTGGATCTTGCACCTCTGAATGAAATGTTTGGCTTCGCTTTATATGAGTATTTTTTTATTATGGATAATAATCCTCAGCTTTTCGTACGACTCTAACTCGTATTAGGTATCATCTACACAAACCAAACCCTCGTGACAAATACAACAACTGGAAATATAAGACACCAACAGTCATCTCAACTATATCTTCCACGTTTACTGTTCAAACTATTTATGGCGACTGTCAATCTGAACTGCATCAAACGGCGGCAAAAATGGTCCCGTGTCAGGTCTTTGGACCCATCGCTCACTGCCAATCCTCGTGGCCAATCGTTCACTGTCGATCCTGGTGGCCAATCGCTCACTGTCGATCCTGGTAGCCAATCGCTCATTGTCGATCCTGGTGGTCACTGCCAATCCTGGTTGCCAATCGCTCACTGTCGATCCTGGTAGCCAATCGCTCACAATCGATCCTGGTGGCCAATCGCTCACTGCCAATCCTGGTGGCCAATCGCTCACTGCCAATCCTGGTGGCCAATCGCTCACTGTCGATCCTGGTTGTCAATCGTCCACTGTCGACTCTTGTCTGTCTTCGTTCACTGTCGACCCTGTTTGTCCAGCTTTAACTGACTACCCCGGTCACCCGTCCCCCAATGCCAACCCTGGTCACACGTCCCCTACTGCCAACCCTGGTCACCCGTTCCCCACTGCCAACCCCGATCACCCGCCCCCACTTCCGACCCTGGTCAACCGTCCCCCACAGACGACCCCGATCACCCGCCCCACACTGCCAGCCCTGGTCACTCGTCCAACACTGCCAACCCTGGTCACCCGCCCCACACTGCCAGCCCTGGTCACTCGTCCAACACTGCCAACCCTGGTCACCCGCCCCACACTGCCAGCCCTGGTCACCCGTCCAACACTGCCAACCCTGGTCACCCGTCCAACACTGCCAACCCTGGTCGTCCATCGCTGACTGCAGATCCTGATCGCCCTACGCTAGCTTCTGGCCCTGGCTGCTCTCCGTTCACTGTCGTCCCTGGTCCTCCATCACTCACTACCGACACTGGTCGGCCTTCATTCACTACTTGCTCTGGTATCGATAGCTCGTTTACTGTCATTGTTCAACACAATTTGTTCAATCTGATACGTTGAAATTTATTTTCCTGAAGCATTTGTTGGTTCTGTTTTATACTGTTTTGTTCTATACTGAATTTTGTTCTATACTGAGTTTTGTGCTATAATGAATACTCTCCTTTTTTTATTTGCATCACAGAATTTAATGTTTCTATTATGTCAATAAGATTCTCACAATTTTTTATTCATTCAAATTATTATCGTTCGATAGTTTTCATTTTTTTACGTTTGATATTATTTTAATCCTCTGTAATTATAAAGCATTGCATGAAAAAATATCAATTTTCTAGGCATTTGACCATGAGTAAGTTAACCCAAATGTATCCTACATGAACACCGCAATATGTCCATTTCCATGAAATTATTGTCCACAATTGCTTGCAGGTGACTCAAAACTTTCACTATTTATTTACACTTCACTGATTGGAATTAACTCATTTTCATATCAACTGTCATTGAGGATGTAATGAATAGAGTCTTTCCCGTTAGCCGATAGCCTAATATTAGAAGTGGTTAGAATGTAACCAGAATCCAGTAAATTGCTTATGAAAATCATCTGTGTGTAGCATAATATCAAATAAACAGCCTATATTAAAAGCAATCCAGAATACGGATAAATAGTTTGGTTTTCAATTGTTCAATACGTTGTTCGGTGGTAAATTATTTTACTGGTCTAGTATTGAATTATTTTTACAGCAATCATTCTGTAGAAGATAGTTATTACCCAAGGATTTTTGAGTTCAGTTACCATATTGGACATCATAAAACAAAATCCCTGATTGTTAACAGGGACACTGCACAATTTCCTACCTTCTTTTACAAATCTAGTCAATTCACTCACAGAATGTGATGAATGGAGTCTCCTTACTCTCAGATGAATATATTGAGGGGATCAATGCGTGTGAGTATCCACCTAATTCATATTTGTTTGTGAACCGCCATATACAGTTCCTTGACTGTGGATCCATCTGCCAAGGAAGTAAGTTCAATTTGACAGCTAAATACCGTAGACTGATTTAACCTGTTTAATTGCACACATACAAAGTAATTGAATTTTTTGTAATTCAAAAATCTTGATTTTTCCTCCACTAAATCCTTTTTGACCATCTTGACATTGTATCACATCTATATTGCAATTAGAGGAGTTGTTGGAAGTTTTTAAATGCTGTGAATGCGTATCATTAGTTGTACTTCACCATAATTATGCACCGGCACACATTTTCAGCTTGCAACGTCACGAATCAATCGTCTCAATTTCTGCCAATATTGACATTTTTATTCGAAATTCAGTACGGTGATAATGAAAGTTTCTTTGCCTCACACAGTGATTAGGAAAAGTAGTTTAGCCACCTTCCCCACGTATGTGACCACATACAAATGTCTTGGTAATACAGCTCATGACAGCTCATCATCACGATGCATACCTAAGGCCATGAATATACAATCAGATTCAGATTCGCAATAAATCAGCGTGGATTTTGGGCCGCGTAAAATTTCTGTGCTAGAACGGATATGCAAATATTAGCCCAATATTACAACTTAGTTACTTGAACGATTTGGAAAACAATTACATAAAAAAGGATCCGAACGGTCTTCATGCCCAACAATCTATTTATAATTATTTTATACGTCATCAAATTTACTTTTGGAAAAATTACAGATTTTGACTTTGTACTAGCATTGATATATGGATATTGATTCTGAAATTAGTCTATTTATGCAACAGATAAGTGTTTATTTTTTTTTAAATTCAGGAAACATATTTTTCGCGTGAAAACATCTAGTTACCGTTGAACACTCAAAACAACGAAATAAATATTATCGTTCTAATATGGGTGGTCCTCTTGCTCGCGCAAAAAAACCTGCAGGGGGACCCAAAAGTAAGGATGACGATTTTCTGCCAAGCAGCTCAAATGGGAGGATGACGATATCCTGCCAAGCAGTTCAAAGGGAATGATGACGATTTCCTGCCAAGCAGTTCAAAGGGAATGATGACGATTTCCTGCCAAGCAGTACAATCATTTTACAAACAAAGATTGTCCGGGAAGGTCGTGGGGAGCGCGTGAACTGGAGTCACTTAATTGCTAACTAAATGACACTGAACAGCGAAGGCGAATGAATGCATCAAGAACATCCTCAAAACTGGCATAGGCTTAGTGGGGAAATTTAGTGAGCTTTATTAGTTATCTATTGGATTGCACAATGTCATCGATGTGTTTCTAACCGCACACCTTCAATGGTTTGAATCATTCCCAGTGAATTAGAACAAAGATCATTCCTGGATGACTGCAAGCGAGATTTTCGAGGTGTCGTTATTTCGCACAGGGTGCGACTATGGGAAACCCATTGTTTGAATTGGCCGTTGGATAAGGCCCGAGAAAGCGGCCAAGTCACTGCATGAAAATATTTTTTCAATTAAACAGATCTTTGTTAAAGTCTAGATTATTCAAATGGAAGTTATCACAATATTCGAAATCATTCATAAATGTTGAAAAAGCTTTTCACTGCTCAGCTCCTTGCAAGTCTTCGTGGCTGTAAAATCATGTATCAGTGAGTTCTGGTTAAGATAAACCACCTTGAGAGAGGGAAATTTACTCAGAGAAACCCTGCATAGGACGATGCTTGTGTTGGCGCTTCAATTGAATCTTTGTTCAACAACGCTTTGAAGGAAGCTCGTCTCAGAGAGGGCCTAAAAGAAAACGCGTCAAATAAAGTTTTCCTAGCGAAAATCAACATTAAGAAGCTTTCCTAATAATAACTCCTTGTGCCGTTATATTCTTTCATTACCCCCAAAGCCGGATTAGGGAGCATAAAAACTAGTTATTCGTGATCATGAGTTGAATTAAGCCAATGTTAACATGTTGGTCAGGGGTAACGACAAATGTTAACGATGTTGATCTCAAAAGATACATTGTCATGAAAATACTTTCAAGACATACAAAAGAATCACCAGCATACGGAGTGCAAGGAAATAAAGCGGTCCCGTCAAAGGGGCTTCATATGCAGGGTAAAAAGCGGCCCCTGCCAATCGTACGCCAGAAACGGAGGAAGGATAAAACGCGCCTTTGACAAATGAACGCCACAAACAGAGAAAAAAAACAAGCGTCCTCTGCCAAATGGTATGCCAGAAGAAGTTCAAGAAAACCAAGGGCCGCTTCGTTTGTCAAGAGAGCAACAAGAAGCCAAGCAAAAAAAAAATGCTGGCTTTGCGCAATGTCAAATGGGCCGTGTCCGATGACTGCGCGGTACGAGGACCTTAAGCTGGCGCCTTTGTTGCTCTGAGAGCTATTGAGCCTACAGACGGGGCTGATTGACGTCAGCAGGCAAGTCGTAGACAGAGAATTTCATTCGCTGAGCTTTTTGGGAAAAATAGGACACAAGATAAAAGTTCATCGAAGAGCTCAAGTTGTTCTAAAGATTTCATTTTAGAATTGAAATTGCACAGTAACAGTCATTTCATTCTCACTTTACTGTTGACCTTACCGATGATCGAAAACAGAGAAATTGTTAGGACTTGAACCCGGGTATATTTCACAATCATGCTGTCTTCAACACAGTAAAGTTAGTTTGAACCGAGGTATTATTTGATAGCAGCAGCGTCTTAAGTGTTATTGTGCAAGGCTTGTATTAATCAAAATATTTACCAATTCCTCTCCTATTTGAGGGCTGAGGGATGGTCGACAGCAGAGGTGATTGCCCATCGCTCGTATTATCAGGGTTCGAGTCGCGACAATCGCTCTAATATTGATCTTGTTTTACCCAAACAGAGAACACCAAACTTGTGTACATATGTTATTGTTGATCAATAGTAAACAATAATCCAAAGTATCTCCTGAAATTAACATTAGCTACACATTTGCAATATCCAATTTACAAATTTAGGTTGGCGTGACTGACAGGTACGGAACCGCGCTACTTAATTCCCTTAGACTTGTTTACATTAAAACTCAGGCAGTTAACATTGAAGATGGGTGAACAAAAATCGTCTTCATCCAACTAAGACGTATCCATTGACCTGTGCAGGTCACGTTCGCAGGGAAGCCTGCAAATCACTTTGTGTCTGTCAGCTGTTAGCTCCTGGGCTGCATGAAATGTAGGAAATATTTTCCCAGCTGACGCCGGTGTTTTCTCCCTGCGACAGTTATGACTGCCCACATCGCGGTACTAAAAGTGCCAGAAATAGGCCCCTCTTACAATTTATTTTCGATGTCCTTTCATGGAGATTATACATTTTATTTCATGTATTTTCACACCGTTTTTTCTTCCAGACCTATAGAAAACAGCAAAATGTATATGCATACTTGAAAACATATAGTCTATATGCAATGATAGTGGCATCTACAGTACATAGAAGCCTTATTGTTAGTACACCGATTCGTTTGCCAGGCCAAGAAGCGACACGAAAAACTACCAAGCTACAAAAGAAGGGGTCTCCTGGCGAACGGCCTGACGCGTGTCACATTTCTCTCATGCACTCACTCACATAACGAACCTTAGACTTTAAACGTTTTATGGATTGAAGTCAGAGATCATTGTTGGAGCCACGGCTTGCACGCTTAGGGCGGGAAAGCGTATCAGAGTTACGTTAAACTCATTCATCCACATTCATTCCCCTATTCGGACCATTAAGTGCACTCTGTAGCAGCCTCTACATTGTGTACTCACCTCCTCTGTCATCCCTCATATCATTAATCTCCCATCATCCATCCTCACCATGTGTTCAAACCAACTCAGTGTATGTGAACCAAATCTGCCCTCGAACTTTCTCACCATCCCCGTTCTAATTCTAACAACCAAATTATTGATTCTGTCTTATCTCAGTTAAGACAACTACCATCACACAAAACCTACCAATCCTTCCTAACTCCGACACCAGCCAGCGCAACTTCTCAGAAACTGTCACCAGAGCCGTATCATCCCCAAGCCGCAACTGATTTGACTGCCAACTCTGGCCATTGGCACCTAACAATAACAATTATTTATTATTATGAGCCTCGACCCAATACACTCGTGTTAACAAACCTACCTTAGAATACCATCCATCTTGAAATTTTACAGCCAGGGAGACATAACGCCACTTCGTGCTAGTCCTGCTGTCACTGGAAACCATTCACTCGCCTTGCTCCCATCACTGACAAATGCTTTGTTCTCATCATAGGAACTCTGGACCCTTCACAACAATTCCCGCCCATTCTATACAAACGCAAATTTCTACACAGGGCTTCTCTATCAACCCTAAATTTCTACACAGGGCTTCTCTATCAACCCTAAATTTCTACACAGGGCTTCTCTATCAACCCTATCAACCCAACCCTATTCCAGATCCACGAAGTCCCAGAACTCATGCTTCCCTTTCGCAAGCTGCTTCTCACAGACATCTGAATACAAAAATCTGACATGCACAGCTTCTACTACTCCTAAAGAACCATAGATTACAATCTGACAACTATCGATTTGCCGCATTCTCTATTATTTCACTTGCTCTCACACAGCGGAACAAATTCAGCACTGTGTCACTTAATCGGCCCTACGCCCTACACAAAATACCCTATTAGCAGCTTCACCAACCATTCGACTACCGGTGGCGTCTCCCCTCTATATACACTCTGGCACCACGCCGTCCAAACCAGGGACCTTTCCTGCTTCCATCACCTCTACCACCTCCGGCACGTCTTCCTGAGTAAACTCCTAAGCAATTTGTCCTCCCACAACCTAGGATCTGTGGACCACCCCCCGCTGCAGTCCTGTCAGTCGCTTCTGTGCAAAACCGCTCGCAAACAACAGCCGGCCGCGTACATCTTTCCTTTCTTGCTCCATCTTTCTTTCCAGAACATCTCCCGATTCTACACAAAATTCTCGTCAAATAACCAATGAGAGGAGAGGAAACGAAAGGGAAGACACCGTTTTCAATTATGAATATTTTGCTGTTCCTGTGGGGTTGATGTGGTCATAACCCTAAAGTTACTAGCATCATCGAGCTGAGTATCTTGACCATGGGCCTCATTATGAAATGTATATAGGTTCGAATTATTAACTTTTTGTGCTATTTATATAAATCTATTGTGGAACAATGCCGCTCAAACGTGGCCTCTGACTCGCCCCGCCTTGTCATAATACTATACTCTAACAGTTCAAAGATGCTGGAACACTTAAAAGTTGGATATTTAGGTGTGTTGCCGACCAGACGTTACCTATTATCATTCCGTAACAGCTCAGAGCTGTTGAAACACTATTGTCAGGCGATGCCGACAAAAAGTTGCCAGTAACTCGTCTCGCCAGATCAGTAGCACTTAGAGCTTGGACATGAAATTCGATTGTTAAGCACAGCCGTCAAGACGTTACCTGCGACTCGCCTTGCTTGTTCATATTGCTATACCGTAACAGTTCATTGCTGTTGTGATACTTAAAGTTTGAATAAGCAGTGGCCGCGGGTCACCTTGTCTTCTCGTATTGCAACAACGTATTAATGTACTGCTGCTGCAGCAGTGAGAGCTTGCACCTGGGAAGGTACATAAGTTACGTGAAACCGACAATCCGCTGCTTGTGACTCGACTCGCCATGGTTCATATAGTTCACCAACGCACGTATTCAATTAATATGTATTAGTTTGTTCTATTATATTACTTATTTTTCGCTGTCAAAGGGTGCGCAACAGAAACAAAAACTATCAACAGCTTTGAAAGACACTTGACAATCGAAATTACTATAACAAATAGGGAAC